>JAOTRH010478860.1:0-25718 GCA_034768845.1 Heliamphora exappendiculata
GAATAAAATCAAATCAGAATAAAATCAATCTAATCAATCTAATATTCTAATCAATCTAAATCTAATATTCCAACACTGACTAATAACTAATGTTTTATTAAATCCCTTTTTTTTATTATATTAAAAATATCTTTATTTTTCAATAGTAATTTCCATGAAAAATATCTCCTATTTAAACTGCTATTATCTTTTCGTTAAAATCCTAGTTTCAATAACAAATCCATACACAATCAACCTTAAAGAGAAGTAATATAGTCATGACAACTTTCTCATTAACGATGAATAGCCACATGTTTCGTCTACGTGCCAATAAAATGAGGCATTTTTTACGTGTAATTAAAAATATTTTATTTATGCAAAAATAAATAAGATATTTCTATATATAATTAAAATATTATCTCATTTTTCTAATAAAAATATTATATCATTTTGTGTACAAAAATATCTCACTTTTCGCAGCTAACACATGTTCAATTGAATTCACTTTCTAAAATCTATCACCTCATTTGTATAATTGATTTAATGTCTTATATGTTAAAAAACAATATCTCATATTACAAAAAATATATATATATTGTAAAATGTCTCATTTTTTAAATAATTTAAAAAAAAATTAGGGATGGCAATCTTACTTGTTCCCGCTTTTTTCGTCCCGTTTTGTGCAGGTTTTTTATGCACCTGTTAGGTAACGGGTAAGAGACAGTATTTATAATTTCCGTCCTGTTTTTCTCCACTTCGCCCCCAATTAAATAAATTAAATATATTTAATATATAAACATGTGTATAAATTTTATTTTTTAACAATATAATAAAACTAAAATACAAATATATTATATTTATTTTTAATTTTTTACTTGTATTTCTTTTTTTAATTCTAGTCATGATCATTATTATTGTTTTAATAATTTATCATGCCATTATTATTTATATTAATCTCTTTTAAAGTAAAATATATATTTTTTATTACGCCTCTGCTCCTGCCCCTGCCCCTACCCTACCATTTTCTCAATTATTTTTTTTAATCCCGCCCGCTAATAAATGAGGTGTGAGTGGAAGAACACACTCTCGCCCTAAACCTGTCCTATTGGCATCCATAAAAAAATATTATCTCATTTTCTATAAAAAGAAAAAGTCTCATTTTAGCTATCATCACCGTAAAGAAAATTATCATTCATAAATTTTTCATTAACTGAAATTCTCTCATTCACTTTCCAAACATAAAGAATGAAAAAAAAAAATGCCGGAGTAGCTTGATTAGCTTTTAGTAATGAGAATCATGCATAACAAACGGAAAACATATAAATCCTATATTTATATACGTACTATTAGCCATTAGCCATTAATATAAGGGTATATTTATCTATAATAGGTATAAATTTAAAAAATAAGATCTTACAAAATACTCAAAAACTAGTAAGGATAATTCCCAAACAAGTTCACTAAATAGAATTTTAAATTAAAATTTTCTAAATTTTTAAAAATTTTCTAACGAATAAATATGCGCTACAATCTAGACGTCTTAGGGGTTCAATTTTGATTGTTTTGACAGTCTAAATGCAACCTTAATCTCCGTTTTGTACGAATTTTTTTCGATTGCCGTGTACAATACCTAAATACTTTTGAGAAGCATTATTTAGTGCGAACTTATTCAAAAATGACCAAAAATGACCTTGATTAGTGTCTAGGAATTCATTTTTTTGGATAAAGAAACCACATGTATTATTTTATTTTGACAAAATTATTCAAAAATCATATTTTTAGGAAAAATGTGCCTTAATTAGGATATCAAGTCTTTCTAGTGGTTTGCGGACCCGGGTGTCTATGGTCCCAAGGGTCCAAAGTCCAGGGGTGCCGGGGTCCCAAGGGTTCAGGGTTCCCGAGGGTTCGAGGTTCTGAGATTCTGGGGTCTGGATTTGGGGTTTCGGTGTCCTGGGGATCCTGGGTCCTCGATAATTATTCAATTATTTTTTTAGTAATTTTATTTATTTATATCTTGTTGAAAAAATAAAAACAGTAACCCACAATCAAATTAATCGCAAACAGAGAATAAAACGTAAACACACTAGATTTACGTGAAAGTCATATGAGAAAAATATCTCGTGGGATGAAACCATGAACCGACACACTAACAAATTTCATAATTAAAAACAAGAAGTTACATTACCTCAGATACTTAGGAATTACCAACCCTTACCCAAAACACCTAACTCTGAAAGTCCTTGACAAGCTTTTGTGAACTTGTAATCCACTACAAGTGGATCTAACTCTGTCAGTTTTCTTGATTTAATAGCAATCACGAAACTCACGCTTCGATCTCTGTTCCCGTGGCCAATGGTGATGGTGGTCAAAACAATGCGTGTAGAAGATGTGAATGAATAACAATTAATCTAGGTCAGCAAAACATAAATCTAGATTGAAAATAGGTGATTCAAAATCATAACTACTAGCCTCTCATGTGCCTCTCTTTATAGTCACTCAAAATCATAAGTAAAACATAATGATATTAGGTTAGAAAATCCTAAGATTTTACACCACTAGCGGTGTCTAGTGGTATCCAGCGGATGTCACATGACCAGCGTTGTATAGCGAGCTACCGGCGTTGTCCAGCGGACGATATATGTCCAGCACTATCCACCTGAAGATAAACACTGACTAGCATACCTCAAGAGAAAGATTTTGTAAAAAGATTTATTCAATTAAATCGTAGATGTCTGTGCCTATGAAAGAATGCAACGTGATGTGAAAGTGCATTGCACAATAATCATATACCTGAAGGAGCTGGAGTGATGAGGTTATAGATTTCTCTAACTGAAGATGTTGTACTTTCGCAACTCTAACATTACAACTCACTGAACACTCCCTAAAATTCCAACAGAACAGACTCAGGCAGTTTTGTCTCAATAAAATCGCCAAAGGTTGTAATAATCTCCTCTTTTGGCATTTTCATGACAAAACTCCGTAAACAATACATGAATCCCAAAAATAATACAAAGGGACCTAGCTAAACTCAAGACACCTACAAACTCGAGCCAGCTGAACTCTTCACATCAAATTTTGATTCTAGATGTCCCTATAAATCTATAATAACCACTCACAAATTGATAACCTCGTGAAACACACGGGGTAGTGAAATATTAAATAATTTGCACGAAAGCTAAGGAAGTTTAGCATACTCGAACATGATGATATTAAGAGTAAACATGAACATGAATAAGATTATCATCCAAGGTAAACATATGGTTTAAACAAATATAAACATAAAAGAGAACATTTATTTATTTTTTATTGCTTAAAAAAATTATCATGCTAGACAACCATTGACAACCTAACCAAACCCTCACTACAGTAATTGACCCAACACTAAATAATACTACCAAAGTACTAAACACTACTACCAACTACTATACTACTGCCCAACTACTATACTATACACCACCCATCTCCCCCCTTTTGTCACGGGAAGCAAACACTAAATTATCACCAGAATGGTGATCACCATACTAATGGCTACAGATAAGAGACACCTGACACTCTCTTTCTTAAGAGTTTTGTATTTTCTCATTAAATTTATTTTTCCCCTTTTTGTTTTTAAACACTCTTAGCACAATTTTTCATATGCTTGGTGAATTGGCTCATCCTCATACTCCTCAATGACTTCTTGTTCCTCATGAGACTCATCTATAGATTGACTTTCAATTTTCTCATTTTCACACAACGACCCGAATAAATCTACACTAGCAACAATAACAGTGTAGTTAATACTCTCTTCCATTTCATTTGACTCCTCAAGTTGATTATCCTCAAATTCGCTATCATCGTCCCATATCACACTAAAACACTTATTTTTCAACTTTTTATTACCACAATCTGCCTGAACATGACTATACCCATGACACTCAAGACATTAAATACCCTGAAACTTTCTAGGCTTGGTTCCCCATTTTTCACTACCATTTTGACCGGGCCTCCTATTTGTGTTGGTGTTAGTCTTTTGAGGTTGACTAGATTTATTGTCCTTATTAAAGTTAAGAAAATTTTTAAACTTCTTTGCGAACATAGCAATGTTCTCCTCACCGAACTCAGCATCATCATTAAACTCGACATCTTTGTCCTGAATAGATTTCAAGACAATGCCTCTATTAGAGTTAGGAATAGTCTTCTTAGGAGGAAAGTAGTTGGTCTCATAGGTTTGAAGATTTCTTACAAGTTCTTCTACTTTTAGAGTGTTAATCCTAGCATGCTCCTCAATGGCAACGACTTTGGGTTTAAAACGCTCAGAAAGGGATCTAAGAATTTTACGAACAATTTTAGCTTCTCTAACGAACTTGCCTAGACTGAAGGTAGAATTGACAATGTCATTGAGTCTAGCGTAGAATTGATCAAAAGCCTCATACTCAAGTATCCTACACCCTTCGAAACTTAGTTGTTAGGGCTTGCAATTTTGAATCCCGCACAATTTGAGTTCCTTCATTGGTAATACACAAGATATCCCAAGCCTCATTGGCTTTCTCACAATTTGAGATCCTCCTAAAATCACTCGGACTGACCGCACTAATGATGGCATACAATGCCTTGTGAATTATATCCCATGTTTTTAATGCTAGTTTTATCGTATTCAGTGTGAATTTTGCTCTTAAGTTTCTTAGACACAACATTGATAGTAGTTGGAGGCTCATAGCCAAATTCAACAAAGAGACACACTCGTTCATCTAAGAATTTTAAGAAAGCTCACATCCTAGCCTTCCAATAGGAATAATTATTCCCATCAAACCTAGGTGGCCTAGTTATAGAACCACCTTCTCTTGGCAAATCTAACTCCATGAAACGCCTTATAAGAGCCGAACTCAAGCAGTTAAGCCAACGCAAACAACCTTGCTCTAATACCAATTGAGAAAATGAAGACGGTAACCCACAACCAAATAAATCACAAATAGAGAACAAAATGATAACACACCAAATTTACGTAGAAATCGTAGGAAAAAATATCTCACATGATGAAAATTACGAACCGACACACCAACAAATTTTACTATTAAAAACAAGAAGTTATAAGACCTCAGACCCTTAGGAATTACAAATATCCGAAACACCTAACTCTGAAAGTCCTTCGTAAGCTTTTGCAAACTTGCCATCCACTGCAGGTGGATCTAAACTCGTCAGCCTTCTTGATTTAATAGCAACCACGAAGATCATGCTTCGATCTTTGTATCCAATAGCTTTGTTCCCACAGCCAATGATGATGGTGGTCAAAATAATGCGTGTAAAAAGTGTGAATCAAAAACAACTAATTTAGATTAGCACAGCATAAATCAAGATTGAAAATATTGGATTCAAGATTATAACCACTAGCCTTCCATGCGCCTCTCTTTTTAGTCACTCAAAACCCTAAGTAAAACGTAATGATATTAGATTAGAAAATCTTAGAACTTTACACTACTAGCGGTATCCAGTGGTATCCAGCGGATATCACATGACCAACGCTATATAGCGAGCTACCAACGTTATCCAGCAGATGATACACGTTCAACACTATCCACCTGAAGGTAAATACTAACTAGCATACCTCGAAAGAAAGATTTTGTAAAATGATTTATTCATTATAGTCATAGAGGTCTGTGCCTATGAAAGAATGCAACATGATGTGAAAGTACATGGCACAATGATCATATAACTAAGGGAGCTATAGCGATGAGGTTGTAAATTTTTCTGACTGAAGATATTGTACCTTCGCAACCTCTAACATTATAACTCACTCAACACTCCCCAAAAATCCAACATAACAGACTGCGGTAGTTTTGTCTTACGAAAATCGCCAAAACTTGTAACACTTGTCTTGTTTAATAGGATGGTGATAGTGAGATTATCCAATTATTAAATTTTAAAAATTATTAGTGATGAAATATTAATGATTTTCTATCGAAACCAAACAATTAAAAATATTTTTTGAAAAATATTTCATATTACAACCATACAGAGAAAAATAAGTCATTTTTCAAAAAATATTTTCTTTGAAAATTATTTTCCGTTGGAAGATATTTTCAACCCAAACAAATGGGGTCTTAGTTCTTGAATTTTTAAAAGTGACCTACCAATCATAAAAGTTCAAACTTGGTATCGTAATTTTATATCGTTGGATGAAAGCAATCCGAGCATAAGAGTGATTGATTTTACAATCACGAACAAACTTTATAGAGAAGATTGTATTAGATTTTTCTTTCAATTCAAAATGAAAAACAATAATAATTATTAACATTCTATTCAAAATTATTTTTCAAAATAAAAACAAAATAGAGTGCTAACATTTATTATAATTAAGAATTTAAAAATATGTAATAATAATAATATAAATAAAGTATACAAAACCGTATATAACACGGATTATATGCTAATTAATTTTATAAAAAATAGTTAATTTGGGGTGTGGAATAGGTCAAAAACCATTCATCTTAATGAAATTCCAATTGTCTACAACATCGGATTTAATTTTGAATAATATTGGGATCAAACTTACCTTTATTTCGAATCTCTCTCCAACTTTAACGAAGGCATTGGGTTAAATTTTAAAATTTTTGTATATTTTTGTTCTTTGTTTTGAATGTTTTTAATTTTTTGAATAATTTTTTTTTCGAATCATTTCAATGGGATGAATAAAAAAAATAACAAGAATTTGATAAAAAAAATAAGAAAAGGTTTACTAAAGACACACTATTAGCTCTAACTAAAATAGTTTGAGATTTAGAATGTAATTCTATATATCTTTAGACCATTTCTATTACTAGAAAACTTACCTATACTTAGAATATGGTTTAATTTCATAGTACCACTGTTCATTTTCCTCAAAAAGCCTTGAAATTTTCTTAACTCTATCTCAATTTCACCCATTTTAAACTTAGCTTCATTCCATTTGTCTAGGTACTCATTTCTCTCTTTCTCAACACTCACAAGCTTGTTAAAAATGACAATGCTATAGGTTTTGAGTTTATTCACCACCATGGTTATTTTATTCAATTCCACCTTAAGAGTGCCCCTCTCTTTTTCAAGAGTTACGTATTTCATTATTAAATTTAATCTTTCCCTTTTTATTTTTAAAACATTCTTAGCACAATTTTTCATAGTCTTGGTGAATTGACTTATCATCATACTCCTTAATGACTTCATGTTCTTCACGAGACCCTTCTATAGATTGATTTTCAATTTTTTCATTTTCACATGATGGCATAGAGTAATCTACACTAGTAACAAGAACATTGTAATTAATACTCTCTTCCATTTCATTTGACTGCTCAAATTGATTATCCTCACCTATACTATCATCGTCATGTGTCACAGTAAAACTCTTGTTTTTTATCTTTTTATTACAACAATATGCCTGAACATGATCAAACCCATGACACTCATGACACTGAATCCCTTAAACTTTCTAGGCTTGGTTTCCTATTTTGTACCACCATTTTGACTGGGCCTCCTATTTGTATTGGTGTTAGTTTTTTGAGGTTGACTAGAGTTATTGCTCTTATTAAACTTAAAATTTTTTTTAAACTTCTTAGCTAACATAACAATGTCGACCTCTCCGAAGTCAGCATCGTCATTAGACTCAATACTTTTATCCTGAAAAGAGTTCAAGGCAATGCCTCTATTGAAGTTATGATTAGTCTTTTTAATTGGGAGGAAAGTAGTTGATCTCATAAGTTTGAAGACTTCCTACAAATTCTTTTACTTTTAGAGTGTCAATCCTAGCATATTCCTCAATGGCAGTGACTTTGGGTGTGAACTATGAAACACTCAGGGAGGGATGTAAGAATTTTACGAATAATTTTAACCACACTAACGGACTCGCCTAAACTTAAGATGGAGTTCACAATGTCACTGAGTCTAGCATAGAATTGATCAAAAGTCTTAGAGTCGAGCATCCTACACTCTTCAAACTTAGTAGTTAGGGCTTGCAATTTTAAATTCCTCACAGTTTGAGTTCCTTTGTAGGTAATACGCAAGATATCCCAAGCCTCTTTGGCTTTCTCACAATTTGAGATCCTCCTAAACTGACTCAGACTGGTCGCATTAATGATGGCATACAATGCCTTGGAATTATATCCCATGGTTTCAATGTTAGTTTTATCCCATTCAGTATGGATTTTATGCCTAGGTTGCTTAGACACAACATCAGTAGAAGCTGGAGACTCGTAGCCAAATTCAATAGAGAGCCACACTCGCTCATCTAAGAATTTTAAGAAAAGATTTCATCCTAGCCTTTCAATAGGAATAATTATTCCCACCAAACCAAGGTGGTCTGATTACATAACCACCTTCTCTTGGCAAATCCGACTTCATGAAATGCCTTAAAAGGATCTAACTTATGCAGTTAAGCCAACACGAGTAACCTTACTCTGATACCAATTGAAAAATTGAAGATAGTAACCCACAACTAAATAAATCACAAAAAAAAAGAGCAAAACGATAGCACACTAAATTTACGTGGAAACCTTATGAGAAAAATATCTCACGGGATGAAAATCATGGACCGACACACCAACAAATTTCACCATTAAAAACAAGAAGTTACAAGACCTCAGAGCCTTAGAAATTACAAACCTTTACCCGGAACACCTAATTCTGAAAGTCCTCCACAAGCTTTTGCGAACCTACTATCCACTGCAGGTGGATCTAACCCCGTCAGCCTTCTTAATTTAACAACCACGAAGCTCACGCTTCGATCTCTGTATCCAATGACTCCGTTCCCGTAGTCAATGATGATGGTGGTCAAAACAATGTGTGGAGAAGGTTTGAATGAACAACAATTAATCTAGATTAACAAAGCATAAATCTATATTGAAAATATGAGATGCAAGACCATAACCACTAGCCTCTCGTGTGCCTTTCTTTTTAGTCACTCAAAACTCTAAGTAAAAATTAATGATCTTAGGTTAGAAAACCATAGGATTTTACACCACGTTTAGTGGTATCCAACGGATATCACATGACCAGTGCTGTATAGTGAGGTACTAGTGTTGTCCAACAAATGATACACGTTCAGCGCTATCCACCTGAATGTATGCACTGACTAGCAAATCTCAAAACAAAGATTTTGTAAATAGATTTATTCAATAAAATCACAGAGGTGTGGCTATGAAAGAATGCAACATGATGTAAAAGTGCATAACACAATTATCATAAACCTAAGGGAGCTGAAGCGATTATGTTGTAGATTTTTCTTATTGAACCTCTAACATTACAACTCACCGAGCACTCTTCAAAAATCCAACAGAACAGATTCCGGTAGTTTTGTCTTACGAAAATCGCCAAAATTGTAACACTTGTCTTGTTTAATAGGATGGTGATAGTAAGATTATTCAATTATTAAATTTTAAGAATTATTAATAATGAAATATTAATTATTTTCTATCGAAATCAAACAACAAAAAATATTTTTTGAAAAATATTTCATATCACTGCCAAATAGAGAAAATAAGTTATTTTTAAAAAAATATTTTCTATGAAAATTATTTTATAGTGAAAGATATTTTCATTCAACCCAAGCAAATGGAGCCTTAGTTCTTGAATTTTTAAAGGTGACTTAACAATCATAAAAGTTTCAACTTAGTATCGTAATTTTATACCGTTGCATAAAGGCAATGCAAGCATAAGAGCGATTGATTTTACGGTCATGATCGAACATTTTAGAGATGATTATATTGATTTTTTTTTTCGATTCAAAATGAAAAATAATAATTATTATTATTATATTAACATTTTTTTCAAAATTATTTTTCAAAATAGAACAAAATAGAGTGCTAACATTTATTATAATTAAGAATTTTAAAATATATAATAATAATAATAATAATAATAATAATAACAATAAAAGTATACAAAACCGTGTAGAACACGGATTATGTGCTAATTCGTTTTATAAAAAAGTTTAGTTAATTTGGGGTGTGGAATAGGTCAAATACTGTCGTCTCAATGATATTCCAATTGTCTACAAGTTCGAATTTAATTTTGGATAATATTGGGATAAAATTTACCTTTATTTTGATTCTCTCTCCAACTTTAACGAAGGCCTTAAGGTTAAATTTTAAAATTTTTGTATATTTTTGTTTTTGTTTGAATTTTTTTAATTTTATGATTATTTTTTTAAAATTTTTGTTTGAATTGTTTTGATAAGATAAAATAAAAAAATAAAAATCTTGATGAAAAGATAAAAAAAATTATTTAAAATAAAAATTAAGTAATATTAGATTTGGTTAAAGGCTTCACCTTGACCTAAATTCAATAAAATTATAAATTTAAGCTCTCTATTCTTGATAAATTTTTACTTCCCTCAAAATTTCAAGAATACACACAGATAGATATATATATATATATATATATATTTTACTTATAACTTTGCCCAATTAACAAACAAATATAATGCACTGAACCAATTGTTATTAAAAATGTTAATAGTTCTATTATAATTAATACTTAATTACAAAATAGAATTTCTATTCACATTTAAGCATTAAATTTTTTATAGGTAAATTATTATTATTTTATTGTGTATAATTTTTTGTGTGAAAATTTTGAAGTAATCATCTAAATGGCGGATTATCTATATAAGAATTATGACTCATAGTAAAAAGTATCTATTTCGGTCTAAAAAAAAGAGAGTAAAGAATAGATATTTTTATGATTTTATCTTTTTAATTATAATTATTTTTTAAGTTAATTTTATTATTTATTTTTTTTAATTTGAACAAATTTTGATGTGGTTCTATTTTAGAAGTTTGCTACATGCCATTTAAAACTCAGGGTAGTCCCTTTTTAGCTTATTAACTTTTTTTTATTTATTTTTATTTTTTTCTAATTTTTTTATGTTCTGGTCAAAAATTTATTTTTTTAACTAATTTCGATGAAATTTTTTTTAAAAAACATATAATAATTCCATAGAACAAAAACTTACTAAAAAAATTTAAAAAGACAAGCCAAAAATTGGTCCTGTTTGGGCTAAATTTTATTTATTTTGTATATTTTTAATTTTTTTGAATTTTTTTATTTTTTTGAATTATTTCGATGAAATGAACCGAAAAAATAAAAAAAAATTTTAAAAAATAAAAAAATTTCACTAAAGACAAAAAATAAGAAATATAAAATTTGCTATATTGATTTATTTTAACTTATTTTTATTTTTTTAATTTTATTTTTATATTTTAATCAAAAATTTATTTTTTAGCTCATCAAAAGAGTTAAAAAAATAATAAATTAACTAAATAATAAATTTTTTTATAAAAAATAAAAATAAATTAAATTAAATTAACAAATAACTAATTATCCCAATTTGACCCATTTTCCGAATCCGATAGGCCAAATCTTTTAAAAATTCAACCTCTCATCTCTCTCTCTCTCTCTCTCTCTCTCTCTAAATTTGGATAATTTCGGATTTATCCCGTTTCTCTCTCCGAATCAACCACACATCCACTTTCTATATAAAGCCCCTCAAGTCTCCTATTTAACTCTCTCTTTTCTCTCTCTACAGAACTGTATATAACAATTCTCTCTCTCTCTCTCTTTATTTTCTCTCTCTAAACACATTACTTTGATCATGGCCGCGGACAATGGATCAGCGCCCTACGGCGGCCTAATCGTGAGCTTCGGAGAGATGCTGATTGACTTCGTTCCGACGGTGTCCGGTGTGTCGCTGGCGGAGGCGCCGGGATTCTTAAACGCGCCCGGAGGGGCGCCGGCGAACGTGGCGATCGCCGTGTCCAGGCTCGGTGGCCGGGCAGCGTTCGTCGGAAAGCTAGGCGACGACGAGTTCGGGCACATGCTGGCCGGGATCTTGAAGAAGAATGGCGTTAACGGCGACGGAATCCTGTTCGATCAGGGAGCGAGGACGGCGCTGGCCTTCGTAACTCTCCGCGCTGACGGCGAGCGCGAGTTTATGTTCTACCGGAACCCTAGCGCCGACATGCTGTTGACTCCCGACGAACTCAACCTCGAGCTTATTAGATCTGTAAGTTCTCATTAAAAATCTGTCTCACACACATCGATCTCTCTTTCTCGCACGCACTGTTTTCTATCTCTTTGTTAGGTGTGCGCGTGTTTTATTTGGGTGAACTGAACAATTTTTTCAAAACTAGTTAGCCTGTTTGGCTGAGTTGTTTTGGAAAGCATTTTGCTTAATTGTTTTTTAAAAAAAATTATTTATTTAGTCAATTGATATTTTTCACCGTTTTTATATTTATTCTTTTAAGAAAAAATCAAAAAACCAAAAAATCTATAAAAAAATGCTAAACCAAACTCGCCCTTATTTTTAGTTGGTGAATTATTTTTCAAACTGGACCACTTCACTGATCGTTAAGGAGTAAAGTGAAATTTATTTATTTATTTGACTATTTAAATTTGCAATTATATATAATTTAGATGAGTTAAAAAATTATAAAATTTTAAAATAAATTTTTAAAAAGGAAGAATTTATTATGATTTTTAAAAAAAATTATATATTAACACATCAAGTAAAAAATTAACTGAAAGCAACAACATTCATTTAATAATAGGATTAATAACAATAATAATAACATTTGTGATATTTTTTTAATATATATTTACAATATTGAAGACTAGAAACTAAAATTATAAATATTTTATTTTATTCATTATAAATTATAAGAAATTATATACTTATATGTATACATATACCTAAAATTAGAATTCGTATATTAGAAAATGATAATTAATATATATTGAGTTTAGATCGGATTAGATTGACAATGAATTTAATAAATATAACTCACAATTAATTTATTTTCTTAATTTTTTAATAAATTACCTAATTTAACTCACTGACTTGTATAATTCTTTTACTCAATTTATTTAACTCAAGTTATTTATATAATTTTACGAATTAATTTGAATTGATGTGTATTGACAAATAAAAAGGAGTGATACGATTTTTTTTTAACACCTAATTATCTCGAAATTCGAATCTTTTCACTGTACAACTCAACTGTTAATCTCCGGTGAATGACCTATTTAAAACCTTGCCACGTTGGCACCCACAAGAACGGGTTGCAAATTACGACGGATCGCATTTTTCGGTCAATTTTCACGAAGGATCCTGTCAAATCAGATTTCTTTAATCGTGGGGACGTCCGGCGTGTTAAAATATCAATAATTTGCCGCTTTTGTCGTTTATTTTTAATTTTTTGTTTACCAATATGATAAAAAAGTTTAATCTTAAGTTAGGTTATTGAAATTTAATCCAATGGATCCCCGTATTCTTTGGCTTTGAATTGTATTAAAAAAATTTAGTGTAATCTAATTAGCTATGTATTTGTATAATTAAAAACTTGTGTAATTTAAATTTCATATTCATCGTATTTATTATTTTTTGTATTAAACTATTAAATAAGTTATAAGTTAATAGGATTTGAGTTCTCTATAGTTCATATCATACACATTGTTTAGTTATGTTAAACTCATTTTGAGCTCACTCTATGTGTCAAATCATGCATTTATTATTTCTAGGGCGTAGATTATTTATTGTTAAATTGTCACTTTTGTAGTTTATTTTTTATTTTTTGTTAACCAATATGATAAAGAAAAAGTTTAATGTTAAGTTAAATTATTGAAATTTAGTCCAAATTAGGTCTAACATTCCTTGGCTTTGAATTGCATTAAAAAATCCAGTGTAATCTAATTATTTGTTTATTTGTATAATTAAAAATTAGCATAATTTAGTTTTCATATTCACTGTATTTACTACTTTTTGTATTAAATTATTGAATAAGTTATATCCTAGTAGGATTTGATTTCTTTATAATTCATGTCACACGTATCGCTAAATTATGTTGCGTGAAACTTACTTCAACCTCACTTTCAGAGTCAAATCGTGCATTTATTGTTTTTAGTGTTAGGATTATTTATTGTTAAATTGCTACTATTTTTTTTAATTTTTTTTTAGGTTAACCAATATGATAAAGAAAAAATTTAGTCTTGAGTTAAATTATTGAAATTTAGTCCAAATTAGGCCTAATATTTCTCGTCTTTGAATTGCTTTAAAACAATTTAGTGTAATTTAATTATTTATTTGTTTGTATAACTAAAGATTAATGTAATTAAGTTTTCATATTAGCTTATTTGACTATATTTTATATTAAATTATCGGAGAAGTTGTATCCTAGTAGGATTTGACTTTTTATTAGTTGCATGAAGCCCGGAGTGGCAAAATGAGAGTATGTAAAAAGTGTCTAAAATTGAGAGTGCTGGGAGTATTTATATATTTTAAAAAATATTTTTTATTTAATTGTAATACATGTTAAAATATGAATAAATATTATAGATTAGTGTTAAATACAAATTATCTTTTGTATATGTAAATAAATATTATTTAAATATAAAGTACTAAATAATGTTTGAGTTAATTTGATTTTATAATCTCATTAATTTTATAGACTTTTTCCAATTTTATAATTTTTTTTTTGTTTTTTTGGGATCTACATGTTTTATAAATTTTATTTTAATTGGGGGCGATATTTTTTTTTTTATTTTTTATTTTAAAGCACGGGAGTTTGGTTCTAAATAAGTGGTAATTGCTGGTAGAAAAAGGATTGACTTTTTTTTTTTTTTTTAAGTCTAGATTTTAAACTTCACCATTAAGTTTAATAGTTATAGCGTGGGCAATACCAAATATATATAGGGTGGGTAATTTCGTATATAAATCAATTTTTTTTTGTTTAAAATTGATTTACCATCTTATATATTATTATTGTTTTGATTTAAGAGGACTAAATCTTTTTTTAAAATATTCATCATATCTCAAAAACCTCTTTTGACCATTTTTTATTTAAAAAAAAAACATCTCTAATCCTTGCTCTTTTTAAATTTTCATATATATATATATATATATATTTTGTGAAACATTTGATGAAAGATTTGATTCCTCTTTATTTTTGACCATATAACTCTCAAGGTGATGTTTCTTTTAAATAGCTCGTTTTCTTTCTTGCTAAATTTTTTAATATATCACTATTTTGGATTCTTATCATTCTATTTGGGATAATTGCTTATTTGGGTATTTTATTTAGCTTATTTTGTTTTTAATAATTTTTTTTATTTTTTTGTTCAAATTATTATATATTTTTTTGATCCTTTTTGTTGAGGTGAGAAAAAAATTTGACCAAAACATGGAAAAAAAAATTTTTAAAAAATAAAAATAAGCCAACAAGTTAGATTTTTATGTTGGTTATTTTTATTTATTTTCTGATTAAGATTTTCTTACTTTTTTTGGTTCCTCTAATCAAAATAATCTAAAAACCTATTTAAAAAATTAAAAATAATTAAAAAAGACGAAAATAAGCAAGAAATCGAAAATTTAGCCCAAGCAGGACAAAGCTGAATCTTAAAAATAAAAATAAAAAACAAATTTAAATTTAAAAAGTACGAAAAACGAAGATAAAAACTAGTTTTTTCGGTCAAACACTACCTCTGGGTTATGCTTAATGGATTTGTTTTTAGGTTGGAAGGTTTGGGGGTTAGGTAACGTAGGTGGGAGTATTTCTGGGTTTCGGAGCACCTAAAAAGATAGCAGGCTGGTGCTGTTTTTTGTTTGGTATGTATTTTAAATAAATTTTTATGATTTAATGTGCTTATTATTTAGAATTCGTTACGCTTGTTTAACAAATAAAATTTTAGATTTATTTAATATTTGTAGTTGAGTGATTGAGTAATATTTATTTAATAATATTTTTTTAAAATTATAATATTTATTTATTTATTTATATAATAATTTTAGAAAATCTTATTAAAGATATTAAATAAATTTAAAATTTTATATACTAAATAAATACGATAAATTTTATATAATAAATAAATTTAATTATAAAAATTTATTTATAAAATATGCCAAACAAGACACTAGCGTACTGCCGTTGAGCGCAGTACGCTCCCCAGACGCGTATTTCTAGTTTCTGTATCTTGACTTTTACTGAATTGGCCATGCGTATTGGCATGCGTGTTCCCCCAATCTCAACGCTGTCGCCTTCGTCCTACGTCAGCTTGGGATTTATTTTTCTCTAACACAAATACTATTCTATATTTATAAAATATATTAATAAATTAATATAAATAATTCAAATTCAATTATACGTAATTTGATTAACATTTAAAGTGATTTTAAATTATTTATAAATGTTATGAAGTTGTACCATTTTTACTCTATTTTAACAATTCAACTACCAACATAATGTGTTCATTTGTCAACTTAATTTTAATTTAATTTTTGATTTTAAATTATTTTAAGTTAAAAAGTTAAAAATTCGTTTGGCTTGTAAAACAATTACTAAAAAAACACAAAAAAGCCAAATAAGCAACTTAGAGAATTGACCGAATTGGGGTATAGTTGTTGGGTTGAAATTTGTTTAATTTTATATATAGAATAATAAAATTAAAAATTATTATTAGAAAAGTTAAAAAATCAAAAAACTAATAAAATATAAGTTAAGAATTGAAAAATAAAATTTTTTAACTTTTTTAATTTTAAGCTAAAAAATCCCAAAAATTGACTTTCACTCGGTTTGCCAAACGAGAGCTGTGTCATGTTGCTACTCACAATTTCTACACGAAATGTGAAAGCCACCCAACATGTGAGTAGGGGTATTTAATAGACTCAAAAAATTTATGAATCAATTCAACTTGACTTTTATGCATGGGTTGGATTAGTTCGGTTAGGTCAAATAATGGGTTGGATCCTAAATCTTAAAAATATTAAATCGATGTGGTTGGTTCGGTTCTCGAGTTAATAGTATTTTAAATTGACTTCACCCGAGATTGAAAAATAATATATAAATTACATAAAATTATTATTTATATTATTTATATTCTTAGTTATAATTAAAAATATATAAATTAAAAATAAGTTGAGTGAAATTTAAGCTACTCAACTTGATATTTTATATAAAAAAAATTAAAATATATTTTAGAATCTTATTTTTATATTAATTTCAATACATATATAAATATATATACAAGGCCAAAATTTTCTTTATAAATAATTATTGTTAATTTTTTGCGTCCTTATATTGTTACTTCAAAAAGAGACAACAACTATCGGCAATTATTGCAGCACAACATTATTAGATGGGTGGGTTCTCCACCAAGTCAAGCAAGTTAGCATGTCTTCCTCTTTCTTACAAAAAACAAAAAAAAAATAATAACATCCTCGTCTTCCTCTAATTTTCAACTTGACTCATTGTGTGGGAGAATTTCCGCAAAATACAAAAACATTTTCGTCTTACTCCGAATCTTACATATATCATAAGGTATATATTATTAATTTAAAATATATTTTTAAAAAAATATTTAATTTAATTGAACAATGGGTTGAGTTGGATTGATTTTAAAACATTGATAGTTCGGTTCTGAATTTAATATTTTAGAACCGACCTTCATCGGATTAGTTTTGGATTAAATTCCAAACCGACTAAGAATTAGGGGTGCAAACGGTCTGAATTGGACCAATTTTTAAAATAAATAAGATCGGACCATTTATAACGATTTCAGATTTTTTGGAACCGTGTCCAAATCGATCAAGTAACGGAATTAGATAAAAAATTGTTTAAGTAGCAACGAATTGGACACGATTCTGTTTTCGTTAACGATTAAAATTAAAATTCAACAAAATACATTTCTAACCAAAATAAATATATTTTAATGTTTTAAACTGTTTATTTTATTGTTCTTAATTTATATATTATTATTATAAAAAATCAAATTAATCGGATATCCTTAACTACCAAAATAAATCACATTTGTGGTAATAAAATTAATAATAAAATAGATATTATAATTTATTTTTATTAACACAAATGTGATTTGTTAAGGCCGATCAATTTAATTTTTTTACAGTAATAATATATAAATTAAAAATAATAAAATAAATAGTTTAAATTATTAAAATATATATATATATATATTTAAAATATTTAATATTTGGAATGGTAACATTAAATCAGAACTAAGAATCAGAAGTAAGAAGAAACAAACCGTTCAAAATAATTTTTAGAAATTTTAATATAAAAATAAATTGTGATAAATAAAAATCGAACCGACATATGCATTGAACCGAACTAAAGGGAATTATCAATTTTTAAAATTTTTTTGTGCGTCCCTGCTCAGACTGACACATGGCTACCCCTACGTGGAGCATGCATTGGCTTGTCGCCATTGTTGTACGACAGCTCTGGGTTTCTCAAACGAAAATGCTATTACATATTTATAAAATTTATTAATAAACTAAAATAAATCATTTAAATTCAATTATATGTAATTTGAATCACACTGGCCTATTGGCAACCTTGCCTTTTTTTGAATTTTTTTGGAGGCTAAAAACGCTAAAAAAATTAAAATTGTTCATTTGGCAAAAAAATTAAAAAGTTAAAAAGTTAAAAAATTAAATTAAAATATAAATTTTTAAATTATTTTATTCAAATTTTAACCACTTTTAAAATATAATAATATTTATTATTTATAAATTATTTATCATCATTATTAGTTACATGGAACTGTTAATATCAAATATATAGAAGGACAAAATTGTTCACTTTGAATAAAAAACAAAAATACTAGCTTTTATCTAAACAATTAATTTTAAAAAAGTTAGTTTAAAAGATAAATTACTAAACAATTTATTTGGAACTAAATTTAGTATTTTTTTAAAAAATATAAAAAAATAAAAAAATAATTTTTAAGTTAGTTGTTAATCGAAATCTTAAAGTGAAATTAAATTATTTGTTTTAAATTATAAATAAATCTTATGATTATGTACTACTACTATTCTATTTTAATGTAATTTTGCTACGTGCATGCCCTATTACATATATCACCGTATATACTTACAGTTTTTACACGAGCATTTGATATGGAGCGGACCAGACACGTGAGCATGTAATGATTTATGAAGTGTAATGGTTTTTTTTTCAACTTAATTTTAATCCAATTGAGAAAAATATAGAACCTCACAAATTTCGTGATTCTCACAAAAAGCGAGTTCTTCGTTTTGAAGAGAATTTCCAGGTTACTATGGAAATTTCGTGGTAATGTAATGAGCACACTTGCTAGCAAGATAACGTGAGGTCTACGGCTGTTTATTTTTTAAGTAGAAGAGGCACGAGGGGGAATATTGACAATTGCCCCACCTTAGATGCTCCAACTTAGCCTTCGTTTGGCTACTTAGTCCGGTTTAAAATTGATTTTTTAGTTTTTAATTTTTAATTTTTAGTTTAAAGTTAAAAAAATTAAGAAGTTTTGTTTTTTAACTTCAAATTTTTAGTATATTTGCTTTTTAGTTTTTCAGATTTTTTCGTAATAATTTTTAATTTTATCTTTTTATGTGTCAAATTACCTTGCTTTTTTTTAAAATTTAAAATGGACTTGTTAAGTTTAAAATTTTTCTTTTATAAAATAAAATACAATTTATTCACCTATTCATCCATAGGTAATCAAGCTTAGCTTTTGTTAACATCTCAACAAAAGTCAAAATATCTCTGATATATTTTTGCCATATTGCCTTATTTTGGGGTTTTTTTTCCCGATTTTTTCTTCCCATTTCGTTGCTATTCCTAATTGAAGAAGCTAAGAACTGTTCAATGAATGGTGGATAACAAAATTGAATTCTTGGTAGCAAGAGTTAAACTCTTGATGCCAAGAGTTTAATCCCCTATGTTGTTATTCATCGCTCTGTGGCCGGTGGTGAACAGAATCGATTCTTAATTGTATGTTGTGATTTGAAGTCTGTCTCTCTAATATTACTGTTACTGTAATTTTATTGATGGGTTATTTCAACTTTGTGGTGCTGATACAGGCTAAAGTTTTCCATTACGGATCAATAAGCTTGATCGTGGAGCCATGCAGATCGGCGCATTTGAAGGCCATGGAGGTGGCGAAGGACGCCGGCGCCCTGCTGTCTTACGACCCGAACCTCCGGCTGCCGCTGTGGCCGTCGGCGGAGGAGGCCCGGGTGCAAATCATGAGCATTTGGGACAAGGCGGAGGTGATCAAGGTCAGCGACGTGGAGTTGGAATTCCTCACGGGGAGTGATAAGATCGATGACGAGTCGGCGTTGTCCCTATGGCATTCCAATTTGAAGCTCCTTCTTGTCACTCTTGGGGAAAAGGGTTGCAGATATTACACCAAGGTTAGTCTATTATTAATTCATCTACTTCTCTCTTTGACACTTTTTAATGGATCCAATCCTCTTGGGTTCTTTTCGGGTAAAAAAAGTCCACCCGCTTCGATGATTCAGAGCCGTTCAATTTATTGTTGTTCTTAAGGCATAACTAATTCACCTAAAAAAATTAAATTAATTAAATATTATTAAATGCCTTAACAAATTACAATTGTATTACAAAAATAAATTGTGACATTGATTTACAGTTCATTATTTTTAACACTGTTAAGGCACTTAATGATAGATATCTAATTAACTTGATTTTTTGTATTAATAATTTATATAATAAAAATAATAAAATAAATAATTTAAATTATGCAGGCAGGTTCATTTTGTATTCAAGATGGACTGTATTGTTCAGGTCCAATCCATCCAATCCAATAATAGAGTGGAGGGAAGCATACATGTTCCCTTTTTAATGGAGGTGTTTAGAAATACGTTGGTTTTTTTTTTGTTTCTTGTTATTAATTTTTATTTATAAATTATAAATTTTTTCAAAGGCTTACCGTTCTTGCTATAACTTATAACTATTTTTTTTATTTCAACTAAAAATTACAATTTTTATCAAAATACTCATAATTTTTGCTATAATTATACAAGTTATAATTTATAAGTTACTAACAGTAATTTTGTCAAATACCACAAATATCAGCTCTCTTTGAATTATTATACCTTACACAAACATATATATATTTTTATCATTGTATATCCTTCTACTTAAAATTCGGACAAACAAACTGACCTTAGGGAAAAAGGGTTGCAAGTTCCTTTGAATTGGTTTTAAGCACTGCCTTGAAGAACAAAGAAAACCCAGAATCCTTGAAGGCAGGGGTGGAAACCATGGGTATGGCCCCTCGGGGTTTTTAAAACCCTTCTATTTTATATGTATTTGTACAATGTATTTTCATTATAATTACTTTAACATTTCTGAAAAAATAAAATAGTTAACTAAATATAGAACAATTGCAGATTTGGCAAGGCAAAGTACAAAAAGACTCGGTTACAATGCTTCTAAAAAACGTGTTGTTTTTTTTTCAAAAACAAAAAACTCTATTTTGATGAAAGCTAGTAGTTTGAAAAGTACATGGTCAAAACTCAAAAGCTTACCTATGTGGCGCATTATGTTCCTGTTTCCCTTTTATTCTTTAAATTTGAACTGTCTTTGTAAAAAATGTTAGTATTTTTATATTGTTTTTTCTCTGGTTGGTAAAAAAACTATTGTAAGAAATTCTGAAACTATATCCGTTTTGCTATGTATATACATAAATAGAATAAAGTTAAAAATGCAAGAAATATTTACACATTCGTTATGAAAATCTCAATAAATTCGGTAGCAATTTTATTCCTAATGGTAATTCTAGGGTCCTTTAAAAGGAACTCAGAAAATTATTTCGAATTCAAAATGAAGGATTTAAATTTAGTTGTGTATTGTGTGAGTCATACTGTAAATAAATTTAAACCATTAATTTTGAATTTTGAGTAAGTTTCGAAAAATATTGTTATATTCCTAATATTTTATGGAGTGTGGGTGTCCTCCATTAGCGTCTCATATCATATAATTAATGTGCATTGAAAAAGTGGGATCTTTCTTGATAACTTTCCTTTAAAAAATAACGATTCATGTGAAGCCCGAGACCCCAAGTGATACATTTTTTTAAATTTTACTTGTTTGAAAATCTGAGCTTGATGGATGTGGTTCTCACATCCAACCAATTGCTTCGCTTTGATGTGAAGTTTCACTATTTAAAATTTTTAGATTGGTGGGTGTGACTCATTTTACATTGGACAAGTTTAGGAATACTAAAAAAGTACACTAAATGTGTACTAAAAAAATACCGATGAAGAAAAAAAAAATTACTTGATAGTTTTAAAAAATGCATTGAAGAGTGTATAAAAATGTACAGAACAATGTTTTTAAATAAAAGTTTTGGTAAGAGTTTAAATATTAGTAGCATTAATCTTTTAAATTCTCTTACTTTTGATCTACTTCTCATTTTTATTTATTTTTATTTAAAAAAACTATCATTTGGTTAAAAATATTTACTTTTTGGAATTATGATACTTCTTGATGAGAGAAAGAAAAACTAGAAAATATTTAAAAAAATAAGGTTAAAGGAGCCATTAAGTCGTAAAAAAAAACTGGCTAATTTAGCATATTTTTTTCTTTTCAGAATTTTTATATTCTAGTTAAAATTTTTATTTTCTGATTTGTTTTGACAAGAATAATCCAAAAAATAAAAAAATAGTAATTGTTAAAAAATACACTAAAAATAAAAATAAATCAATACACTATTTCTTCTGGTTTTCTACAACATTTATAGAGATGAGAAATTTAAGGAAATTGCATAGCCTTAAACAAATGAGAATAAGATTTGAACCCTATTAGGGAAATTAATATCTGGAATCATCCAATTCTTGTAGTCCTCCTTCCATAAGGAAATAGCTATTTCTGGGCTTGAACTAATTTGCTTTGTTCATCTTATCTTAACAATTGGTTTTGTTTGCAACATAGAATTTCCATGGTTCTGTGGAAGGATTCCATGTCAAGTCAGTGGATACAACTGGTGCTGGTGACTCATTTGTTGGGGCTCTCCTGTGCAAAATTGTCGATGACCAATCCGTGCTCGAGGCAAGTAGTATTCACTATCCTTTTTTTCTCCTTTTTTTCCCCCTGTTTCGTAGTTTGTTTCGATTGTTTGGAGGGGGCTTTCTATAGTCAAATTTGAATCTCTTGTTGCTGCTAAATCAAAATTTAGATCTGAACAAGTCGTTTGGTGTTTAATGGGTTGAACATACAAGTTCTACTGTTGAGTAGTTCTAGGAGGTCTCGTGTTTATTTCTCACGAGATGCATTCGGGCTTGGATTTATTCGATACGCATGGTTTGGTGATGATTTTGTGTATTCAAAGTTTGTTTACAAGATTGATTACAACTTCTCTATCGTTGGATAGCACCATGTTGTTGGTTCATTTAGGATTCACCCTCGGTTCTGTTTTGATAAGCTAAATCATTTATTTTATAGACATTCACATCATTCGTGCAAAAAAATCAAACTGATAGAATATTATTAAGTGTCTAAACAAATCATATTTATCTTTAAAAGAAATAAAGTATTTAGTTTTTTCAAAATGAAGTCAATCAACTTATTTATTTTGCATAGATGATCTCCATGCTAGGTAGAGTCTAAAAAATAAATGTTTTAAATCATCAAATTGAGACTCGTAATGGCCCCCACATGACCCAACAGTACAGTATTGTTGCCTCAATCAAAAGCAAACACTGCTAACCCTAAATATTTTGTACCCAGTTGGAATGTTTTATTTAAAAAAAGAAAAAAAAAACTGAAATTTATGGTCTAAATTGTTAAGCACTTAACATGGGTTGGGATGGAATAATATGCAGGATGAAGCAAGGTTGAAGGAAGTCCTTAAATTTGCAAATGCTTGTGGAGCCATCACCACCACCAAGAAAGGAGCCATTCCTGCTCTCCCTACTGAAGCTGAGGCACTCAGTCTTCTCAAAGGGCATTAGAAGACTCAATGTTCACCAATTATTTCTCTCTCTCTCTCTCTCTCTTTTTAATTTCTTGCCCTTTCCTTTCCTTTTCTTTTACTTTTTTGCCCCTTGGTTTTATTTTCTTCCTTGGAGTTGCTTGCAATTGAATCCAAGTAGTAGGTTAGTTCTCTCACTCTCAAGTTTTGATTTCTTTTCTCTAATGTTGTGTAGTGATTAAGACTTATTGCCTTAATGCTATCAATAAATAATAAGTTTCTTCTTTTGACAATTGGTTGCCCCTACAAAAGAGATGACAAGAGTAGCTGTTCACTTGTACCAATCATCGTGTTCTGTTTGATTTTTTATTTGAATTATATAACAGTAATATTACGTCCAGAAAAATTCCACCACATAGGAATTAGATCATAACTATTTATTTGTATTGAAATTTACAACACTTATTAATTTTAATATAAATATATGGCTTGTGGATTTTGTAATTCATTGTTTGTGTACAAAGTATTTTTCATTATATAAGGATGGAATTAGATTGTATGAGTTATATGATATGATTGAATTATATTAGTTATATCGTAGGATTGAATTGTATTAGTTATAGAGATTAAATTATAGTTATGTGGTGTAATTAGATTATATTATTTTTTACTGAATCATAAGATGTATCTATTTTTAATTATCATACAAAGTAAAAAATAGTACCAAAAACATTAATTCCCTTCAATATTATAATTCTTATAGTATAAGTTATCTTTCATTTAATATTCTATATACTGTGTGTAACTTATTCAATAGTTCAGTAAGGAGGATTAGTCAGCTAAATTTAATCAGCTAAATAAACAAGTTGATTGCATTATACTAATTTTTAGTCAAAAAAATATATAAATGAATTATATTGCACTAACTTTTAATTTAAAAAACAAACAAGGAATTAAATTACATTAACCGCAATATCACAAAGTATATTTGATACTTTTATAACATATATATGTAAGGGTTTGGTGCATAGTCTCAATTCTCATGGTTTAGTGTGCTTGGGATATTTTTTCCTTGAGCGTTTTCTTTTTCTTTTTTTTTGTAACCTTTTCAATTCTTTGTGTTGAGAAAAATCTAAATATTATGCCTGTTTGGAGTAAAACTAAAATACTAAAAACAAAAAAAGGCACCCTATCTTATTTCTTTTATTTTTTGTTTTTTTTTATATTTCTCATCATGAGATAAATTTAAAAAATATGTGCATTTAGATTAATGATGAAAAAAGTTACTAATGACAAAAAAAAATTGCATAAACAAAAATAGTCCGTACAAAGACTATTAAGTGCTCATTTTTAATGACTATTTTCATATGACAATTAATTATTCGATTATTAGTATTTGAAGCATTATGAATTGAATTATTAGTAAAGCATTTTTTATACCAAAAGATAATTGATTGATAGTAGAATAATTTAAGCATAAATAATACATTATTTATTTTTACATAATTTCAATAAAATTATTATGAAATTATAATAAAAAAAGTAAAATTATAATAGTCAGGAGACTCCTAAATAGAAGTGCACAAGAGACCTGAGAAATTCAAAAACTGAGCCAATCCAACTTCTATGGGTTGGATTGGTTCGATTTTTACAAGTAATTGATTTGATCATGAGTTCCAAAAAAGACATACCGATAATATTGATTCGATTTCTAGGTTAATCATCGAGGAGTGAAATAAAACATAAAATCGTAAGCTCCAAAGCAGTGGGAGGAGCTTGGGGCTCTGACCGCGTATTGATCATAATTTACAAAAATATTCCGTAGTCTTAGTAAGAGGGGGAAGGGTTAAGAATTTACTCGGTGTGAGATATCACATTGTTCGAAGAATACTAATTGTTGTCGGAATAAAGGATCGCCTCCATGTTGCCACACAGGGGCATGGGGACGTATAAAGGAGGATCCTATTAACTTTTTCCGACTTATGATACAATTCGAACCAACTCGAGAATAGAATTGTATAAATCCA
>JAOTRH010478870.1:0-25717 GCA_034768845.1 Heliamphora exappendiculata
TCACTGGAAGGTAATTAAAATCCGAATTATCATTTGGATTTTATTTTGTTGTAAATTATTATTTTATAATATTTTTTGGCTCTAATATATTTTTTATAAAAGAATTTTAAATAATTTTAATTTGAGACCCACAACTCACTGTAAAAAAAATCCACATTTAAAGATTATGAGAGTATCAATAACAGAATTTTTATTAAATATACATATAATATACATAGTACATTATAAGATTGCATAGAATTTAGAATCAAGGTGTCATGGCCCCCTCCGGCCCCTGACTAGTTTTGCCCTGTCTATTTTTATTGGATAGATTGCAAACAAAAAACAATCAACGAAATGCACATCAAATATTTTTATTTATTAAAAATATTACATAAACAATATCGCGTCATAAATTGGGATTGAATAATTTTTTGGCGCCAAAGGGCATTTGTACATGCTATATATAGATATTATGATTAGTGGAATTTGTGGCTACTTATTTTATGCACCAGTTAGAACTCTTTATATAAAAGTTTGTTTGCTAAGCTGTTGACTAGATAAACTACATACATCAACACATGAGTAGTGATGTGGTTGATGACGTGGCATATTTGTATTGATGAAATTAATTTGGTTAGTTTTCAATTACTAGTTAAATTTTACTGGTTAAATTATAAAATACAAAATATTTAGCAGAATAAAGAGCTTATTGGAATTAAAATACAAAAGCTGCCACCAACAGCTTAGCCAAACACCCTCCCAACAAAGCATGACTTTTTGGTGATTGGAGCAATATCCTTATTTTTATACGCCAACAAAGCATGAATTTTTGGTGATTGGAGTAATATCCTTGTTTTTATACGAGTAATATCCTTGTTTTTATACGCCAACAAAGCATGACTTTTTGGTGATTGGAGCAATATCTTTATTTTTATACGAGTAATCCCTTGCTATAAGGTAGGTGATGTCGTGTGTGATACCATCGATAAATAAATTATTTTAACTTATATTATGTGAGTCGTCCTTTGTATCATTTAATAAAAGTGAGTTATTGTGTCCATATCATAAAATTTATTGCCACAATAACTGAAATTATCACATCGTACACTTTCAGTAATTTGGGCAGTATTCTTCTTTTATATACATCATTAACGTGGTAATCATATTTAGTGATCATATTTGAATATCATATATTGTGACATTTAATGTGTAGTGTTTATATTATTTTATAAATCTATTATTTATTTTTAAATCCATATATAAAATACCACATCATATAATCTTAAAATACGATTACAAAAATATAATCATCATAACATTATTGCTTTGATACAAGAATCTTACAATTTAATGTCCCTTCACTTTTGGCATTAAATTATATGAAGGGATATTAAACATGCTGTTGGGATGCTAGTTTTTCGCTGCTGGTTTTTGCTGATAATTTTTCTGGCTGGTTTTGCGGCTAGTTTTTGCAGCTGCTTCTTGTTGTGTGCTTCTTGCTGTGGCTGTAGTTGGGTTGCTGCTAGTTTTTCCTGCATGTTTGGTATTCCAGCATGTTTTTCTTTGTATCTGTCTTGTCAACCTTGTAATCTTTATGTACATTTTGGGGATGCTTGATGCATCTTTGCAAAGGTTTTCTTTTCCCTTTAAATGCTATTCATCTTTTCTTTTATAAAATATTCTTTTTGCCGATCAAAATAAATAAATAAATACATTCAATTAATGTTTTTGTGTGGGTCCCAAATCTTTTATCAAAGTTGCATAACAAATTTTTCACGTTGAAATGATGCCTTCACCTAAAAGACTGCAAGAGTTTAATATGCTAGGAGGCAAGGATTTATGTTCCTTAGTTTTTCACTCATCTTAATTTTTCTCTCATCCATAGATGTCCCAACCCCTACCCCCTGCTTGAAAATAGTATTATTTTACTTTTTCGTTCAATAACTAATTGAAATTCAATCTTACAGTTCATATGGCCACATAATTTAAGTTTCATTTGCTTGAGACTGTTTTAGCTTCATTTTCTTAGGCTATATTTCTTTGTCTTTAATTGTGATTTTATTTAGTTTTTGCGATAACCCACTGTAATTTTGATGAACATTGCTACAGCTAATTATTATTAGTAAATTTTTTTCATTTTTCGATCAATTTTTTTAGTTCATCTAATCAATACTTTTTTGTCATATTTTCCAATCGTGAAGCTTTTGTTTGGTCATACCTTTGATCAGTGGTATCCTAGCCCATGGTCGGTAAGTTTTTTTTTTTTTTAAATGATTTTTATGCAAAGGGAGAATCCATTTCCTTGGTCTTTATAATAGAATTCACCATATTGCATTGTTCATATTGGCGTAGTTTCTATGAAATAGGTCGATCATCTTTTGTAGTTAATTTATTGCAAACGAGATTTGATATATTTGACTGCTGACCTTTAAGTAGGTGCTCATATGAATTTATCTTTTGCACTAAAAATATAAAATTTTGGCAAAAAAGGAGAAACTTAATGTTAGCACGTGATTTTATTCCGTTTATCTTATGCTATAATTATGTTTAATTAAAAATAATTTAGATATTCTATTTTAGAATTGTATTATATTATGTCTATGCTTATTATGCTTATTATTCACCAACATGTGTGGCTAACGTTGTATTTTAACAAATTATTGGTGATCAATCAAAACGCTAGTGGAAGGCTTTATTATACTTTTTGACCCTATATTGATAATCTCCTAAACACTTTGTCATGCATATCTAGTTAATATTTAATATTATTTTGAATGACTAATTGACTTTTAGTTGGTTTGTGTATATATGAATGGTCATTTATTTGTTTGGCCCACAAGATCTTCGATATAATCTGTTTTACTCAATTTTAATATATATCAATAAAAAAATTAATATTTAAATTATTTTATAGGTAACAAAATGAATAACATCATTAGTTTAGTATTCCAGGTCAAGCAACCACAAGCAACTAAGAAATAACCTACGTACCACAACTAAGAATAAAACATTTGCAATTTTTGCGTTAAAAACCCTAACTCAGATAAAAATCAGAAACTAATCCAAATCTATATAAATCAAGTACTATATCAATGAATAATAAAAAATAATATTTTCCATTATTAATCATACTAATTGAAAAATATTATTTTACTTTTAATTTTTAATTAATCTATTTTGTAAAATACGAAAAAAAAATAAACAATCATACAAACTCAGCACACAAGATTTTTACGTGAAAACCTAACTTATCACTGAACTAATCCAAGTTTAGGTAATCAAACACTAATAATTGAACAGTTACAAAACACTCACTTACAGACTTTAATCTAATTCTCAATCCAAACATTTTAAGCTATCTTGCCGAATCTACGTACACCGTTCTCCACTTGATCACCGTATCAACGAATTCTCAAAATTTTACAAGTATTAAATCCATAATACTTTCACACCAACGGAATTTACCGTCGATAGACTTAGAATACCTTCTAAGTTTGAAAACGAACAATCTCAAAATTTTGGTGACAAAAATAATTTCTGATTGACTTTAAGAGCTCTAAATTATTGATATCCAAAAGTTATTTTCGTTCCTAGCCTATGGTCTTATTTGTGGGCTAAAAATACCAACAATCAGTGTTTCAATATAATTGAAACTGCTAAGAGTCCGTTCGAACAAACTTGGGACTGCTCGAGCAGCCATGTGGCAGACAGTGTTCTGCCAGAACTGTTTTTGCGCGAACCTGCTTCGTTGGTTTATACCTTCAACACTTATGTTGTACTTCAGTCTTTTAATTTTGTTAGGATAACTATTAACAATTTCAACTGAACTAGAATTAATCGAATAAGGATCGATCTCATACAATTTAGGATTCTTTAAACAATTAAAACTCAATAAGCCTATCCTAATCCAACCATAACTCTCTTAAACAAACTAAGAGTTTTGCATTAATTAAAAGACCTGAATTTCCATACTATTAAAATAAGAAAATTTAATTTATACGATTAGATAATTAAATTCCTAACAATCTTTCATTTGACAATTTCAAATAAACATCAAAACTCCTAACTACACTAGACACCATTTTCTTCTAGCTATGAACTTCCAAAAGTCTTCATGCAATCATGATTCAAGAAAACATCTTTTTCTTCTTCATCTCCTAACTAAACAAAAACACAAACCAATTTTTCAAAGATGAAGTTAATAGAAATCAAAAATCATAAGCATTTCACTTATAAATTAAAATATTAACAATTGATCAAATTATAGTCCCAAACCCAACAAATATCTTCTTATTTTTTGTGTATGGTCGAAAAGTGCCGCTAAAAAAATACAACGAAAAATCGAAAGAAACAATCCCATGAAATTATTTTTTTTTATTTTTTTGAAAAACAATGTTTATAAACCCCCCATTTTTATTTTTTATTTTTATTTGTAATTTAATAGCATATAATTAATCCTTTTAACATTCAAACCAAAAAAATATAAATCATTCAATTAAGATCAAAGTTTTATGAATTTGCAGAACAAAAACGAGCTTAAAGTTAATGTCACGAGAAAAAAAAAATTTAGCAATAGTTTACTGGCTATATTTTTTTTTCAAAATTCAAGTTCAATCCTATATGTGTTCGATATTGCTAGAACACATTTGAACAGCCTTAAAGTTTTTCATATTTTAAAATCAAACCAGATAAGTCCCTAGTATATATCTGTTAAAGAAAGGCGGATGCTTTCTCTCAAAAAAAAATTCTATTTTTTTTGCTTTTTCTTTTTCGCTTTCATTAATAGTTTTCACACTCATACGAACTAAAAAGCAAGATTCGCATAAGTAGTCATTTTCTCAAACATGTCAGAACAATAGCACATATAGCGATTTTTACACTAAAACGAACGAAAAAATAAAGTTTATATAAGTAGTCATTTTTTAAGTATTATTTTACACAAAAGAATTCTTTGAGAGAGACGAGCAGTGGTGACCATATTGGGTGCAATCACAACAAAATTGAACTCGAGTATTGATTCAACTTAATTTTTAAAATAAAATCTAAAATTATAATAATAATTAAATTAAATCATCACTTTTCTTATTCAAAAAATGGGACTAACAATAATAAAATGTGACAAAAAATAAATTAATTCATCACTTTGCACAAGGAATATAATTAAGAGACATAATATATTTTGAATCAATTAATTCAACCAACATAATAAAAGCTAATGTGACTTATCATTACATGAGAAAAATTATGGTAAAGTAGAAAATTAATATTTGTGCTTAACAACCTGGTTCTATCCAGTTTCATTAATTATTTTTCTCATTTCCATTCATGGATTAGGGCAAGTGCACTTGCTCCATTCAACAGTCCTTAATTATTTTGTGCAGTACGATATCTTCATATAGGTTATAAAGTTCAAATATAAATCCTTATATGGAGATAGGATTATCTAACAATGATGTGATCATATCTTTGGTTCGACCAGTTGAATTAGTGTAACCATCTCCATAGCCGTAAATGACTTCCATCATGCGTGCCAGATTTAGGGCTGGAACAAGTAGAGGCAGAGGGGGCCTATCTGCAGGATTTTGGAGTTGTTCATTTATGTCTTCCCATGCATTTTTTACCAATTCTCTCATTTTTTGGCGTGCTTCTTCCTCTGACACATCGTGTTGCTTCATGTAGCATTCAATAACCGACGGGGCATCCCCTCTCTCTTGCTCAACCTCAAAATTGAGAAAGAAAACAATAATAGAATCAATATTGTCATGTTATGTTTAGAGATTAAATAACACCATTACATACTATTGGAATTTAAACACCAATTTCCGAACGCGAACAGAAACAATCTACGCACAAAAAAGCAAAAAATAAATAACACTAAAGATTTACGTGGTTCGGCCCACACCGGCCTACGTCCACGAGCGAGAGAAAAAAATATTTTACTATGACGAATATGAAAAAGTACAAAACCCAACTCCTTTCTCTCTACTAGCTAGTCTCTTAACTCTCACATACAATATGAGACCATAGCTATCATATTTATAGAAGAGTACCAAAACAGAAACTGCTAAAATAACAATAGGACAACTGTTAAATCAACAATAGGAAAACTGCTAAATGATCAATAGGACAACTGTTAAATAAATCTAGCTACTAAATCTAATATTGAGATTCGAGTCAATCCCAACACATACGTATTGTAGCAATCGAAACGTGACGAAATTTTAAACTTTGAATACTAATATTTATTAATGCATTAGTCGATACTATATGGTATGGAGTGATATGTGACCATATTGTCGATCGATGTTAATAAGTAATTTAATTCTGCGATGTAGAACTTAGTTGCAATTGAGCCAAATCTATATATAATACCTTATGGGTGTGGATGTCATCAACAAGGCGAGCTATTAGAGCAGAAGATTTGACAATGTTGGGGATGCTAAGTACCCATTCAAATGCTTCCTTGGTTGCAACCTCTGGTCCCATACCGACGAGGGAATGAACTGCAAGCATTGGATAACCACTGCTCCTTACGGAAACACTCAAGTACTCCTCAAATGTAGGCACGTATCTCGTGTGAAACCAATTCGCTTCCAAAAAATAGGCTCTAACTAGAACTTTCATCTGATCACCAGCCCAACCACACATATTATAATTCTTAGAGATCTATCACAACAACAGCTATTAGAACTTGTGACTTAAATTTTATGCTTTTGGTAACTAATAACAAGACTGTCACTATAAATTAAATGTTAAAAGAACTTACAACTAAAAAAACTATTGTCACAGAATATTAGTCGCCTGTAAGTTTTTGTGACCAATGATGTGTATGTATTGTCACTATAAACAAAGTTCTCGTTAAAGCATACTAGATTATTAGTTTTGGTGACCAACATCTCTAGTTGCAAAAAATAATCTTTTAGTGGCTAGAGTACTAATCACAAAAAAAAAATTTAAAAATACGTAATCTTTTTGCAACAAAGTAGTAGATGTCTTTTGGCTATTTTATGTGAGGCAGAGGAATACATGGACTTGATGCATGTCAACAAACAAAGTTAGTTAAAGAGGAATGAAAATCTACTCACTGCTTCTTTTGCATAGTATGTGTGGTAGGATTTTCCCAAATGGGTCATCTTGTCCTCCATTTCCTTCATTAGATCCGAGACAACCTTAAAACAAATCTGCATGTATTCTGGTAAATCGCTGATAGCTGCCACTTTCCACCTGTGAAATTAGTGATTAAGCATCTATGTATAGGAAAAGGAGAGAATGGGCGTGTGTGTATATATATAATATATATATAGAGAGAGAGAGATTAAGGTTTTAAATATTGATCAGTATTACTATATAGTGGTATCACTAATACTAATATTGCAATTTAAAACCCATTGACCTACAAAATGTATATTCTAATTGACGAAAAAGTCATTCTCATCACGAACTTATTACCTTTCTATTGTATCTGTGAACAGTTTGAGTTCTTCCAAGGTACCGTACACATCATAAATGTCATCTATAACTGAAGCTAGTTGTATAATTTTTGTCATAAAGCTTCTAGTTACGGACTGCTTGGGCTCATAATAAACCCCTAATATCCAGAAGTAGCACTCCACCAATCTATCCCTGGCAAAAGGTAACTTTGATGGAATGTTTGTCTCTCTCCACCACCTGAAAAAATCGAAGTTGGCAAAGATAAATTAAAAAGCATTATGTACGTACAATAGTAAGGTGTAAAAATGTCACAACTTAATATATAAATGAAATAAGCCCGAAAAGATTGGCCTATTGATCAAAGACCTAGAACTTGAGAGTTTGCTATCTTCAGGGACGAAGACTTCACATTCACATGGATCAAAATTTTCTTTTTTTGCATATTAAAATGATGCACAAATTATGCCTACCAAATGAAAAAGAGAGAACTCTCGGGGATTCATTAAATAAACAAATTAAAAGAGGGAGAAAGTGAAAGTAATTAAGCTTTTCGGAAGTTCCCAAGTAAATTTGATCAATTCAACTTAACCAATTATAGGCCTAAAATGGGCTTATTTTGATAGTCTGGATTATTTATTTTATTGATCTCAATTTTTATATCTTTTATAAAAAAAATAAAATTAATTAAATATTGTTAAATGACTAAATAAATAACATTTATATTTAAAAAATAAACGGTCAATTGACGACACTGTTCATTAATTTTATAACACAAATGTTCGTGATTTGTTTAGTCAATTAACTGTATCGGATCAAATTGATTTTTAGCATAAACAATTTACATACTAAAACTAATAAAATATAATAAAATGAACTACTCAAATAATTGAAACGAACTCATTTTTAGATCCAGAATTAGAATTAACCCCACTGAACCAAGGGCAGGGGCCAATTTAAAAAAAAAAAAGGTAATAATGTTTCACAGCGAAAGTTATATATATATATATAAACAAAAAATTTAGAATAAAGCTCGGGGCATGGCCTTTTATTGTCTGAAGCTAGTTGCGTCCTTGACTGTCTCCAAGATTTTAGGTCCAAAATCTCTTATGTGCTATACATCAATCATTTGGGGCTGATTCATACACACACACACACACACACACACACACACACACATATATATATATATATATATATATATGACAGGATTAGCCTCACAGAGATTAACCTAGGTGCGTGTAAACTGATTCTAACACATCAACATATAAAAAATACACACATATATATGTAAATGAAGTGATCATCACCTTGAAATTTCACTTATTTCTTTCTGGTGCAAGGTCTGTAACAGGTTGAAATCTAGTTTTGCCAGTTCTAGCAAGATAGGATTAGCATCAGCATCAGCTTGGTAGACATGGATGTATTGTCTGGCCTTTAATCTGGGCATTCCTTTGTGAAGGGGCACTTCTAGGGATTGTTTAACTTGCTCACTGAGAGGACAGTTCAAATGGTCCAACATAGACTCCAAATGCTTCATTGAGAATTCCAATGCTTCTTCCAATATTTTTTCCCCTCGCACTCTTAAATGTGATGCCTCATATAAACACAACAATGTTTTTGCATCTTCCTTCAACATGGACTTGAACTCGCCTTTCTCATCTTTGAAATTTCTAAATAAATCTAGTTTTCATTTAAAAAATATATATATGATCAGATACAAATTCTTTTAATATGAATTAAATTAATATTAAATCTCCATTTATTGCAAAATAAAATATTTTTTCTGTAAAATATCATACTTATTTTCTGTTATTTGATTGGACAAAAATTAAGGAAAATATTGTTAAAAGTAAAATGAATTTCGTCATATGGGTCAAAATGATTTATAGTAAAAAAGAACTGCTACTCACATATTTTTTAAATGTCAATTAAATGCTAAAAAATATAAGACTTTTTCTTTTGGTTTTGAGAAAAGTCATTTTATATGTAAAACGTTTTACTTTAAAAACAAACAAAACTTAAAATTGATTTACCAATACTACAAACATACCAGAAGACACATGATAGCCTTGTTGCCTAAGAAGTCGAAAACGGAGAGCAATCGTATAGAGATCGTCGTCGTCACAAGCATCGGAGTCACCATTGTTGTGTTTGCTGTAAATTGATTTCAGTGCTGTCTCGATCTCATTTTCAAAATGATATGCCACACCAAGACGTTGGAGTGAATCAACAAGGATCATTTCTCCCAATCCCAAGGGATTATTTCTTGCATTACTTAGCTTCGCTCGTACCTCACTTTTTAGTTCCTCAACACGGCCTTCTTTCTTCGGTTTCGATTTCTGTTAAGGGTTTGCAAATTTAATGAAAAGAGGTCAAGCATCTCTAGAGTTAAATTTTCATTAAAAGCATGGATCGGGTAGCATTTGATCTATTAGAATGAAATTGAAGAGGAATGAAGTAGAAACTGAAATGAGTCTCGGATAAAATGAGGTAGTTTAGTGATCAATCGCAGTCTAATACCTGGTAAAATGCATGAATTATTACCAAAAAAAAATTAAAGTATATTTTTTCTACTTAAAACTGGTCATTGCTATTAGGATTTAGAGTTCTAAATAGGTTTGACATTCCTTTAAACAAAATTTAATTTAATTGTATTTAATATTTTGAGTTGTACGTGTATTGTTTTTAGATGTCCAAAGTTGTGTCCTAGCCTATTAGATATAAAGATTTTATTGGACTTAAGTATCTCGAAGTACAAGCTGCATTTGCTTGGCGTATATACAAGCTGTACAATCTTCTTAGTGCGCTAAAGGGATGATTTTCATCCAAGTGTTGCCTCTCTTTCGCTACCTAAAGTTTTTTTTTTTTATTGAACCTTTCATTAATAAGAAAGGAGAATAACTGTCAAACCACAAAGGACCGGAAAAAGAACAAATCGGTACAATAACTTTTTACAAATTTTCAATGGTTTGTAAAAACCTCTACTTTTAGCTGAAACCCAAAACATCGCACTTGGCGACAACGTCTACCGTAGGAGAAGCGACAACGACGTCTTCACCTTACTTCTTCTACGGACCTGACCGAAAAATACCCATAACTCCCACTATGAGGAGAAAAAAGACCTGCGACACCGCCGAGAAGACAACCCCCACACAAGGGGAAGATTCAAAGGACACCAAAAATACTTGAAAAAAAAAAGGGCAAAACTAAATAAAAAATGTAGATCAAAACATAACAAGAATACTAAAAGAAGACAATCAAAACACCCTCCCAAGCAAGAGGACGAAACACCACCAGGGTTCAGAATACCACCCATGGAGCAGACCTGATCGGAGCACCCCTCTCGGGACAAATCTGGCTAGAAGACCATACTCATAACAGATCTAGCCGCCAAAACACCCTCTGTCAGGGTGAATCTCCTCAAAGAGTTCAAGCTCGATTGCTCCGGTCAGGGATGCTAAATAAGTATTAACTCGTTAGTCCAGATGAGATTGTTATTGTCCATTTTGTTTGAATCATGTTTAAATTCAAATGGGTTTTATTAATATTTTTGGTTAACATGTCAAACACGTGTTGAAGAGTTACATCCTTATTTGTATAATTTATATTATTTATTTAAATAAATATAAAAAAACATAAATACATACCCTTATTTGTATATTAAATACTATAAAATAGAATATTTTGACAAATACTTATTCATTTATTTTATTTTGTAACTAACTAAAAAAACAAAAGTTAGCTTTTTTGCTCACTTTCTTCTTCTTCTTATTCTTAATTTTTTTATTTTTACAAATCATTATCTTTTACTTCTACAAATTCAACATGTATACAAACAGTTATAGCATAAACAAAAGTGACATTAAAATATATGAGAGAGCTAACACGTTGAATGAGAATTTTCAGTCACGTAGTTCTTATGCAATATATTTATCAAACGGTTATTCACTACACAATGTGTTGCACAATACATATGCAAATATAAGACCATTGAATCATGCATTGCACAATACTTATATAATAAATGATTTATTTACTATCCCATTTAATTTACCGTGACATCAGAAGAATAGGCGAGAAAATAATCTCCCCACACGCTAGGATGATAATTGGCGGAGCGACGAATGACATCGGTTGAAAAACTATTGGTAAAAGTAGATACTTCCATTTCTTCTCTTTCTTGGTTTTTTTTCTTTCACTTTTATATGGGTGTGTGACTATGAAGGATAAGAAATCAGTGAAGAGGAAATTAACTTCCTAATCAAACTAATATGTGGCCTTTTCTTTTTCACTCCTTGTCTGATGACATAGAGAAAAGAGCTCTTGTGCTCGCTATTTATAGTGCAAATTTTGGCATGTGGAAATCGTGAACGTAATCAATAATTAGCTCTTAAAATCAATGATCCAATTTCTTTGAAATTAAAACAATAAATAAATACCTGAAATATAGGATTTGGGGGGATTCGGGAGGGTGTGTTGAGTTCGCACTACGGGACAGAACATAGCTTGCAAATTATTGAAAGAATATATATTTTTTTAGTAAAAATTCCTACGAATTTTTTTACTTTTTTTAATTTTTTGGCAAAAAGTTAAAAAGGCTATTCCAAAAAATTTATCCCAAATAATTCCTTTTTTCTTTTTTATTAAAAAAATTAATTTTTTTAGAAAATAAGCTTTTTAGACATCACAAGGAGTGCTAATTATATGTAAAACTATTTTTATATAGTTTATTTTAGTAAAAAGTCAAAAATAGCTATTCTAAAAAATTATTTATTTTTTTCTTCTTTTTATACTAAAAAAATCAATTTCTTTAAAAAATACGCTTTTTAGGCATCACAAGGAAGGCTAAACATATGGAGAACTACTAGCCAATTACTCTTACTTAAAGGCTATATCAGAAATAATATAATTCAAATATCAATTTTAGATAAGAATCAAGAATAAAAAATAATTTAGAACGATAACTTACTAAAACTTAATTTAATTACAATTTAAAATTTTTATTAAAATTTGAGTTCACTAGATTAGAAATAGAGTTTATTCACCCTAAAACTCAAAAAGTAATCACACTTCAGTGGTTTTTATTTTTATTTCTTAGTTTTTCTCACTCCTCTCACTCTACTCTTCTTTCTAACCATTAAATTACAAAAATATCAACTTTTTAAATTATTACAAAAGATGCATGTCACATTAACACTCTTTTAAAATATAATATAAGTTTTTATATAATTTAATTAAGCTTGAAAAATAAATTTTAAATTTTAAATAAATAAAATTTTCAAAAAAATATATGAATTGACCTGACCCGTAACTCACAACCCACGAACACGAACACGACACGGCCGGTCAACCGATCAACCAATCGGGTGGGTTACAACGGTGCGTGCGTACGCGCGTATAGAATTTGAGTCGAACTCATTATTGGATAGATCTTTCCCATTTCAAAAAATTGGAAACCCCTAAGGGCACACTCCGTAGGTCATGGTTGGCTTATATGAACCGCTCAACCACACCTCTTCTAATTAATGTGGGATTAAGCAAAATTATCAATTTTTATCAATTTCAATGGCACACTTTTGAAATTAATTTCTCATTCATCCATTAACGATTTTGAATACTACAAAATTCATGATTACGCTACTTGTCGAGATAAACATATTAATTAAAACTTAGAATCATCAAAAAAGATTAATTCAATCCAAAATTATTTAGTTTCGAAGTTTGCTAAAAATCATGTTGAATATGTTCAAAACTCACATTTTTTTCAACAATCCCTCATATGAATGGAATTTGACAGAAAAAAAAATGCAACAAGATGTGGATACAGATAAAGTTCAATAAAAGAAAAATTCTACATAGAATAGGTAGTTTTTGACTTTGAACCTTTTCTTGTGAAAAGCTATCAGACTTACTAGCTAATCAGTGAACATGATATCTTAAGTTAAGACAATATAGTTTACACAGAATCTTTCTGGACGCAGTTTGGTTTTCAAGTTGTGCCCATTTTGTCTAGGCAAGTCTTGGTTTTTATGAGTACTTTTAGAGAGTGTAGCCTTATCATTCTCATAGAAGTGGCATCTTTTTACTCAATAAGTGATTTTTATTAAGAATATTCTGTCATATCCCACTTGAAGTGTCACGATATAAGAATTATTAGATGCATAGCTTAACCTAATAATGCTATAAATATCATTTGTTAATCTAGGCAATCCAAGAGGGAGAGTGAATTAGTTTTTTTAAAAAATAAATAACTATTTTTTTTAAAAAAAAATTAAAACTTTTAATTTCATACAAAAATTAATGCACTGAGCACAAATAAAATAATGTAATGAAATTAAAGAGGTAAGAAAAGAGTAAAACCTGTAGACACCAAGAATTTATAGTAGTTTAACTTCTTCACAAGCCTACGTCCACTCCTCAAGACTCCCCTTGATAATATGTACTATCACCGAATGCTTCACAGGTACATTCAAAAACTTTTACAACACTAAAGAGGTTTCACAACTAACTCATGTTTTTTTAAATACTTTTCAGCTTCAACCTCATAAATGCAGCACATTTTATTAAAGTCTACGAGTGTGACTCACCATTCTTCTTACAATAAATATAGATGAAAATTTGAGAATTAAAATTCACGAACACTTCTTACAAAAAATTTAGTAATAAATGTATAAAGAAGTGAGCGATTTTAGAGCTTCAAGATTTATAAGCTTGAGAAAATGTTTGAAAGCTTTTAATGCACTTTGTTTTCAATAAAATCAGTAATTAAAAACTCAGAAATTAACTTACTTTATAACCCCGTTAAAATATAAAATTTTAATTTTAGGTGGCCAAAATCTTGACCATCGTGGTGATTATGTTTAAAATATATATATAAATAATAAAATTTACTAATTGATCATTTACTTGATACTCGATTACACTTAAGTTGTTTTTATATTTTAAATTCACCAATCATCTGATCAAGGATACTTTATTCTGAGCAAGGATACTTTATTCTGAGCAGTCTTCTTCTCAGACATTGACTCTAATTTCTTCCACAATATATGAGTGTTTGTTTCTTGAGCTACATGATCAAAAAAAATACTCTGATCCATACAAGTACATATTTAAATTACTGTTTTCCTGTTCATAACCTTCCATTCATCATTAATAGTTTTTTTCGACTTCTTGCTGTCACCTTCAATCGACAAATATAAATTCTTAATATAAAAGACATCTTCCATTAGTGTTTTTCATATCATATAGTTTGATGAATTTACTTTAATCATAATATCATATGATTCTTCCAATCTAATCAGACACAAAATCAAATATACTTAGACCGTATTTAAACCAAACTTTGATAACACTGTCGAAAATTTTTAATTAAATAGCATTCAATGGAATAAGTATTTTTTTTCTCCTTTTGTGCTTGATTAAATTGAAATCCATAATAACAAAATGAATAAAAATTAAATAAATTGCAAAATACCGATCTTTACGTGAAAACCCCCATAGGAAAAAATAACGAGAGAAAAATTTGATTCCAAATCTCCACTATATCAAAATAATAAGTTTACATTATTTACTCTCTAAGCATACCCAGAAAATTACAGCATTAAGAATAATATTCTCGTGATAACATAAATATTGAATATTTTTTACCATAAGATAAATTCTGACCAAATAAATAAAAACAGATTTAGATTTTACTGATTGACAATAAAAACCGTTAGATAATAAGAACAAAATGCCAAGAAAAAGCCTCTAAATTTCACGCCGATCATGTTTCATTTATCATCTAATCTATGCACAAAAAGTGGGCTAAGCCTTTCACCAAAAGTTTTCTTCCTAACGACGCTGTACGCAGAACGTTGTGCACTGCTCTATTCCTAATTTGGAGATTTGATTTTGCTCTCCCCATGCTGGCCACCGAACCCCTATGGATATATATATATATATATATAGTTTAAAAAAAAGTTGAAAACGTGGGAAGAACCCATTAGCTTTCTTTTTGTTAGCTTAGGTAACTACAACTATCTCTCTTAACACATGATGTGATGTTTACTGGAAATTAAATAAATAATAAAAATAGACAAAAACCACCCTGTTATCCTCCCTCTCCCAACGTGGGCTGGAAATGTGTGTGGTGGAAAGTTTTACAATTTTCAGAGTGTAAAATGAGTGGTGCATTTAAACCCACGTCTTCTCTCTTTAGAGGAAAATTATTAAATACTTTTTAAGTATAAGTAAGTGATATTACGTAAAATTTTTGATAAATAAATAATTATAATTTATATAATTTAGGTTATTATTTTTTTTATAATCACCTAATAAAAGTAATTATTATATTTTTATTATAAAATTTATTATTATTATATTAAATAAAAATATCACGTAAATTTATCATATAAAACTCTAAAAAGCATCAAATAATTATTCCTTTAAAGGGTGGGAATTCCTACTATTCACTTCATGCCCCCATTATAAATTGCATGGCAGTGCACTAACAAAAGGGGCAGAAATCAAATAGGATCATTTCGGCTGAAGCAAAAATTAAAAAAACCAGAGAGCATTTTTGAGGGAGCGAAGAAGCAGTTTTCGACGGTGAAAGAAAAGAGAATGCTAGGAGCAGTTAAAGGCGAAAAAACAGTTCGCATATGGTAGAAGAATAAAAAGTGAGCATTCAGAGGGAGCGGAGATCAAGAAAGCATAAAGCATTTGGATAGTTTTATTCTCCAAACAAGTTTCAATGGTCAAAAAAAAAAATCATGAATAGCTTTGTGCACTCTAAAATAGTATTAAAATATAAAATTTGACATTAATTTTTTGATTAATTTTGAAAGCTAAAATTAATTTAAATTTCGTATGGTTGAACTTCTTTTTATTAAGTTTTTCATGACATTTAAATTATTAACTTTGTCAAAGTTACTCAAAATATGATTGTCAATATGACATCGAAATTTGAGTAAAACAAAAATAGACAATTTAATTTGTTAAAATTAAAATTAAAAATTCAAGTTCTATTATAGAACTGCGGTTGACTCGATTTCAGTTCGGATTTGTGCCTGATCTGAATACGTAGACAACCTATTTAAATAAGTATAGTCACAAATAAAGTGAAATTCAAATTTTCACTTAAATAAATTAAAAAGTGAATTATTTAAATTAGTTAACTTAATTCTAATCCGGTTTTGCACCTGATTCAGATATATAGTCAACTTATTTAAATAAATATAATTACGAATTAAGTGAAATTCCAAATTTTTCCTTACTTAAACTTCAAATGTGAATTCACCAAAATCAATGCGGTCACGATACTTTGTGATCTCACTCAAATGCAGTCACAACATTTTGTGATCTATCCAAATGTGATAATTCAAAAATTAAATGAGTTTTATACTCAATAAATTCAAAAATCAAAAAATATTAAGTAAATAAATTTTTTTAGAACTACGTTAACTTTATTCTAGTCCAAAGATAATCTCCCCTTGGATATGGTAACCCATTTAAATGGGTACAGTTACAAAACTAAAATAAAAATAAAATTTAGAATTGGCATATGAATGGTATAAAGGAGTAGGTACCAACTTGCTTGGAATGTGCTCTTTTTACAGTGATACCATAATTTTTAAAATTTTAAATTATTAAATTAATCTTTAAGGTTTTTTAAAATAAATAAATAAATAAATTTATCCATTTGAACTACATTTGACTTGATTTCAGTCTAGAACTAATCTCGACTTGGATACGTAGGCAACTCATTCAAATAGGTGTAGTCATAAAATTCTTGAACCCAAATATTCACCTAAATAAAATTCTAGTCTAAAATAACGGGTCATCTACCCATTACAAATTAAATTAATTTAAATTAAAATTAAAAATCAAATGAGTTTTATACTCATCAAATCTCAAAACTAAAATTAAAATAAATTTGTGAATTACACTTAGCTTGACCCAAATCATGGGTATGTAGGCTTCCTGGATTATTATTTAGATTCAGCTCTTAAAATAAATAAATTTAAATCACCCATGTGACTTGATTAAAATAGGAACATATAATAATTAAATAGTTAGAATCAAATGGTGTTCACTTTAAAGAAATGAAGTAATTAATAGATATATTCTATCTTAAATGGGACCGATCTACATAATTAAAAAAGAGACTTTCGGTCAAAAATTCAAAAAAATAAGTTTTAAAGTGCAAGATTCATCAACAAAAATTTTATCACGCAAGGTCCAATTGCGCTTTTTCTTCCGATAATACGTTTTAAACAGATAAATTTATCTATTTTGCATAACAAAACAAATAAATTTAACTGTTTGATATTTATCTGTTTAATATGCAAATAGATAAATTTATCTGTTAGCATATGAACACAAACAATACAAACAATACAAACAAATAAATTTATCTGTATGCATATTTATACTTAGCAGATAAATTTATCTATTTGCATATAAGCACAGACAATGCAAACAGATAAATTTACCTGTTTTCTTTATACATGATTTGAAAAAGCACAGATAAATTTATCTGTATTCTTTATGCGTGCTTTAAATAAAAGACAGATAAATTTATCTGTGTCTTTGTACATGTTTTGAAAAGACACTGATAAATTTATTTATTTTCTTTATACGTACTTTCAATAAGACAGATAAATTTATCTGTATTCTTTACATGTGCTTTCAGTAAAAAAAATAGATGAATTCATCTGTGTTCTTTATATATATTTTGAAAAGATACAAAAAAATTTATCTGTTATAGCGTATTTTGTCCCCAAAAGACCTTGCGTCTTAAAACTTTTATGCGGATGGACCTTACTTGTTAAAATTTTTTATACCGGATGAAAAATAGTAAACGGCCTATAAATTGGAATGTTTACTAATTTTTTGATTAAAAAACTCACTTGACGTGAGTGAAATTATGTTAAGTAATTAAATTCAAATTTTTACCTAACAAGCCTACTAAAAACTTAACCATTTGCAGTAGGTGACGGCATTTAATGCTCTGAAATGTTACCGTTGAACCAACCCCGTTTTTAACATTCGTTGCAGGTGTCGACACAAGGCTTCTTGGTGTCGATACATAAAGATCTTGGCTTTGATTCTTAGACATAAGCGTCAACTCATGTTTCATAAGGTGTCGACTTAACTTTTGGCCTTCGGCTTCTGCACCTTAGTGTCGACTCAGACTAAATCTGGTGTCGACTCATTGAGTTCTTCAGTTTGAAGCTTAGTATCGACTCATATCAGAGTGGTATCGACTCAAGACTTCATGTCTTCTGTGGTATCGACTCACATCTATGTTGGTGTTGACCTAGTCCTTCATGTCTTATGTGGTATCGACTCATGTTGACATTGGTGTCGACCCAGCTAGAACAGCATCGGCCTCTAAGCTTTAGTGTCGACACAACTTGAAGTTGGTGTCAGCTCAATCTTTTGCTTTTTTAGAGGACCACTTGGTGTCGACTCATGTTGTCATTGGCGTTGACACCAGTTGAGTGGTGCTTAGATGGTCACTTGGTGTCGATTCATTTGATTTTTGGTGTCAACACAAGCTGAGGATGTCTGAAGGTTAACTTGGTGTCGACTCATATTGTCGTTGGTATCGACACAAGTTGAATTACGCCAAGGATGATAAAGTGTCGACCCATGTACTTTCTGGTATCTACCCAACTTGCTCTTCGGGCCATGACTTGGTGTCGACTCAAGCTGTAGCTGATGTCGACACAACTTGAATCTCGATTCAATATTTAAAAGTGTCGACCTAACTGATCTTTGGTGTCGACTCAACCTGTTTTCCTGAAGAGCTTCAAACAAAGCGTCAGAATTGTCGATCCTAAACTTAATGGTATTGACACTTGAGTTATCAAGCGGGCTCTATCTATAAGTGTCGACTCAAAAGCTAATTGGTATCGACTCAAAGTTTTTGTTTAAGAACATAAAGTGTAAACTCATTTAACATGAAGTGTCGACTTATAAGCTTAATGGTGTCGACTCAACTGTTTTGGAAAATATTTTATTTCTTATCTTTTTAAACTTTAATAGAAAATGCTCTTAAACAAAAATCATCAAAATTCATTAAAAAACCCTTGAGTTAACATCACTATATTATCATAGGAATTGGTAGAAGATTTTACCTCATCAGTGATGATATTGAGTCACACGCAATTCGATTGTCCCCTTAAACCAAGATCTTAAGATCACCAGTTAGTTAAGTTGGGTTGCCATTGAGTCAACTCTAAATTCATAAGCTTTAAGCCCATTTCCCTCGATGAACGATTAACTTGCTCTCCGATCAAGTCTTTAGTTAATGGATTCGATATATTGTCTTTAAAATTTATATATTCGATGGAAATTATTCTACTGATGTGATGTGTACTGAAAATTAAATAAATAATAAAAATAGACAAAAACCACCCTGTTATCCTCCCTCTCCCAACGTGGGCTGGAAATGTGTGTGGTGGAAAGTTTTACAATTTTCAAGGTGTAAAATGAGTGGTGCATTTAAACCCACGTCTTCTCTCTTTAGAGGAAAATTATTAAATACTTTTGAATTATAAGTAAGTTTTATTATATAAAATTTTTGATAAATAAATAATTATAATTTATATAATTTGGGCTATTATTTTTCTTTTAACCACGTAATAAAAGTAAATTATTATATTTTTACTGTAAAATTTACTAGTATCATATTAAATAAAAATACCGCGTAAATTTACCATATAAAACTCTAAAAGCATCAAATAATTATTCTTTTAAAGAGTGGGAATTCCTACTATTCACTTTATGCCCCCATTATAAATTGCATAGCAGTGCACTAACCAAAGGGGCAGAAATCAAATAGGGTCATTTCGGCTTAAGCAAAAATTAAAAAAACCAGAGAGCATTTTTGAGAGAGCAAAGAAGCAGTTTTCGAAGGAACAGTTAAAGGCGAAAAAACAGTTCGCATATAGTAGAAGAATAAAAAGCGAGCATTCAGAGGGAGCGGAGATCAAGAAAGCATAATGCATTTGGATAGTTTTATTCTCCAAATAAGTTTCAATGGTCAAAAAAAAAAAATTCGTGAATAGCTTTGTGCACTCTAAAACAGTGTTAAAATATAAAATTTGACATTGATTTTTCGATTAGTTTTGAAAGCTAAAATTAATTTAAATTTCCTATGGTTGAACTTATTTTTATTAAGTTTTTCATGACATTTAAATTATTAACTTTGTCAAAGTTACTCAAAATATGATTGTCAATATGACATTAAGTTTCCCTCGATGAAAGATTAACTTGCTCTCCGCTCAAGCCTTTAGTTAATGGATTTGATATATTGTTTTTAGAATTTATATATTCGACGAAAATTATTCCACTCGAGAGCAAGTGTTTCACCGTATTGTGTCTGCGATGTATATGTCGAAACTTACCGTTATATATATATTATTTTGTGCCTTAACCATTATTGATTGACTGTTACAATGTATTCAAATGACTGGCACAGGTTTAGGTCACGTAGGAATGTCTTATCAAAATTGTCGAAACCATTCAGCTTCTTCTCCAACTTTGTCTAGAGTTATAAACTCAGACTTCATTGTAGACCTCGCAATATACATCTGTTTAAACGATTTTCATGTGAAAGCTGCACCACCCAAACTGAATACGTAGCCACGTGTAGATTTTAGTTATTAGTATCAGATATCCAATTTGCATCATGGTATCCTTTCAGTATTGTTATATATATGGTGTAATACAATCCATCGTTTTGGGTAGGTTAATAGCAGTTCTTCCCAGTATAGCATTGTATGTAAAAGGATAGTCTGCTACTAGGAACATAACCTGTCGGGTGGACTACTTCGGGCTAACCCCTATGGTTAGGAGCAGCTTGATGGCTCCCATGGGTTGGATCTTTTCTCCGCGAATCCAACCAATGGGGATCTAATCGGTGCGAGCCTATTCCTCATGATGTTGAGTTGATCAAAAGCCTTTAAGAAGAGTATGTTCGCTGAGCTTCCGTTGTCTACTAGAATCCATCGCACTCAGTAATTGGCCAGCACCATCATGAACACTAAAGAGTTGTCATGGGGGTGTTGAATCCCATTTTCATCTTATTCTAAGAAAGTGATGGTTTTGTTGGTTTTATCTAGGGATGTACATTGGTCAGTTTAGTTCAATTTCGTATTAATTTTAGAAACGAACCAATTTTTATCGATTTCAATCTTTTGGACCCAGAACCAAAGCAATTATGTTATAGAACCAAACTAAACCAAACCAATAAAAATCGAGTTGGTTCGGTTTGAAACCACGGTTCCATAAATTTTAAAAATTACTTTGTGCGCATGAAAAAAATTAATATATATGAGTTTTAAAATTTTGAAATGAATAACAAATAAAAATTAACATCCATTAAGTATAATAAAAATATGAAATAAAAGTTTAAATAATTATTTTACAATCTATTTAGTAAAAGAAATGATAAAAATCTAGCAAAAAAAGTCATAAAAATAAATGACATATAACAAATAAAAAATAATTATCTAATCTAATGATTCTTTTTTTCTAATTTGTAAAGTTAAAATCTTTTTTATTATTTTTATATGAATCTCACAATAATTATATATGCAACCTAATGGTTAATAGTTTATATATATATATATAATTGGGTCCATATTGTTCGATTTTCGGGTTAATCTGAGATTAACCTAGGTACTGAACCAATATTATCAGTTTACTTTTTTTAGAATCTAGAACCAAACCAATTACTTGTAAAAAATCAAAACAAACCAACCCGTAGAAGTCGTGTTGGTTGGATTTTTAGATTTTTCGAAACTCTTGTGCACTCCTAGTTTTATCCAATCAACTTTTAACTGACTGATCAGTAGTGTATACGTCCATCGGGGCCTCTGTTTGTAACCTCCTCAAGTGGGCTTGCCTCGACAAACTGCTCTGTCCTCCTCTTGCGAACCCTAACTATGACTCGAACTTCTTTTGCTACCTCTTGGTTGGGAGGGGGCTCATCTTGCGGACCCCACGGCACTTCCTTGGCTATTCAGTCATCCACGAATTGTCGTAGCCAGCCCTTCCCAATTAACGCTTCTATTTGTTCCTTTAGGTCAAAGCAGTCTTTAGTGTTGTGCCCGTGGTATTTGTGAAATTGGAAGTATTTATCCTGGTTCCTTTGTTTCGGCGTGGTTCTCAACTTTTTGGCCATTTCAAGTTCAGGTCGTTGTGGATCTATAACAAGACTTGGTCAGCCGATGTATTCCAGGGGTATACCTCTCAAAGCAACTATGTAGGATCCGAGGCCTCTTGCTGTCTGACTGGCCCAAGTTCCCTTTCTCTATTTCTCTCTACCTTCTTGACCGATCAGGTTCGCTTTGCCATTAGCACTCGGTCTTTTGTTCATGTTTTTCTCTCTGTGTCTTATCCATTCTTCCATTCATGGCGTCTTCTGCGTTCATGTTTCTTTAGGCTTTGGCCATCAGGTCGGCAATGCTCTTTGGAGGAACTTTGGATAGGGAGAACAAAAACTTAGTGGGCTGCAGTCCTCTCTTGAATGCCTTCAGGGCCACCTTATCGTCTACGTCATCAACTTGGGGTGCTTACGCGTTAAGTCTTGACACGTAATCTCTTAGGGATTCTCTGCTCGCCTATTTGATGTTTAGAAGGTAATTTGCCAACTGGCGATGCCTCTGACCTCCAATGAAGTGCCTGATGAAGAGCTTGTTAAGCTGTGTGAATGTGCTGATAGTCTCTATCTTGAGACGACTGAACCAGACTTGGGCTGACCCATTTAGGGTGGTAGGGAATGCCCGACACATGATCTCATCGAGAACCGCATAGAGATGCATGAAAGCTTTGTAGGTTTTTAAGGGGTCTTTTATACCGTCAAATGCTTCCATTTATGGCATTTTGAACTTTGACAGTAGTTATTCCATCATTACCATGCGAGAGAATGAGAGATCTATCTTCTGGACGAGCTCATCGACTCCCCCTGCCATCTTTCCTTTGACCACCTCCATGACATTCTAAAACTACTCTCTCATCCTTTTCATTTCAAGTTCAAGTGTTGCTGGGACCTCATTTTTTATTTTGAGATAAATTTTCTCGACACGGGGGAAACCACACCCCCTGGGCTGATCTGGTGGCCCTCAACCTCCTCCCTATTGTGAGGGTTGTTGATATGTCCCCCGAGTCCTTGCTATTGGAAAAGAAGGGCTTCTTCGTTGGTGGAATCAGGTTGGCTCAACCCTCCATGATTTGGGGGCACAGGGTACACCCCTTCCACGTTCGATGGGTTGGGCTGGATCAGTTAGGCTTTTGCTACTCGAGCCTCAAATCGTTGGTAAATGGCATGTGTTTGCTGCGCAAGCTCGTAAACTAACTTGGTTAGATCGACGAGTTGTTAATCGATACGCGGATGAGTGTTGTTCTTCTATCGGTGGCAGATGTTGTCAATTGTTGTCGGAGGTCATGGCTCTCGTTTCCAACATCGAGAAGAAGGAAAATGCTTCCCACAAATGGCGCCAAAGTGATACCTCGATCGGAAGATCCGAGTGAACGGTTACTCCGACTGTATAGTTTGTCTGCTGAATTAACTCCTTCCCTTCACTCTACAGGACCAGAAAGGTTAGAAATAAGAATTTGACATCAGTGGGTCTGCCAATTACCTTCCGATACCTATGTTAGTGTTTCTGTATATGATCAGGAGTATATGTACTAGGGCTTCATATATACTTTGTTGCTAGGTCACCATGGTCATTATATAGAAGCGCCTGGTGTCAATTATGCTAGAACCCCCGTATCTCGCATAGAGGATCTTCTGTATCCCTGATAATGCGCTTGAACCACTAATCGTGGGGGGTAGGTCCTTAATCAATGAAGGGGATTACGGTGTTTAATTATGCAGTCAATTTAAGACAATCGGGCAGGTCATGCTAGCTTGGGTCGATCGTTCGATCTCGGATGACCGATACCTATCAATAAGTTTGTTAAAACTAATTTTTGAAATATGATTTCTCAAAAATGATTTGATTGTGTTCCTTGAAAGAAAAGTCAATCATAAATTTAGTACACATTAAATCATCGATAGATTTTGAGACATGGAGAGTCGTCACATGCCACTTTGATTAAAAAATTATATGAATGTTATTTTTATTTTTGTATATTAAATATCAATTTGCATTATTAATCGTATTTTTTGCACGAAACTTACTTTTGGCCCCCCTTCAAACGAAATTATAGCTTTGTCCCTGATTGAATGGGAGTAACACGTGAAAATGCCACATGGTACTCTTTCGGTAATTGGCACAATATTCTTCTTTTATGTATATGAGTAACACGGGATCATATTTAGTAACCACATTTAAGTACCACATGCTGTGATATTTAATTAATGCATAATATTTATGTCATTTCAATAATCTACAATTTATTTTTAAGCACTATCTATAAACTACTACATTAAGTGGTACTTAAATAGGATCATCATAACATTATTACTTTGATACGAGGGTCTTACAGTTCAATGTCCATTCAGTTTCGGCATCTAGTGAAAGAAAATACATACATCTTCTTGGCAAATACATTTTTTGTAATTATATTTGAGTACCATAAAATGTAATATTTATTGTATGGTATTTATGTTATCTTATAAATTCATTATTTATTTATTTTTAAACAATATACATAAAATGTCAAACCATGCAATACTTAAATATGATCACAAAAATGTAATCACCCTACATAATCACTTTCATTGTAAATATTTAATCAAAATTGCATAACAAGTTTTCCATGTTAAAAAAATGCCTTCACCCAAGAGCCGTCGTACGTCATTGGCTTCCTAGATAGAGCGCAGTGCTAACCTTATCAAAAAGAAATTACTGAAAAAAATGACCGAATAGAAAGAAGGCAAAGCCATCACCAGACCGGAGCTTTGGAAATAAGAAATCAACGGACAACAAGTTCTACAACCCGAAGAAGAAGGCGGAGAAGGAGTACCTAACGTTTCTCGTCAAATTCTGGCAACTGGCCCATAAAGACGCCATGCTGAACAACTTGGGGTTGTCAGATGTGGAGCTCAGAACTTTATTGCCGGCGCCGACGGTGTGAGGTCGGAGGAAAGGAAGGACAAGAAGGGGTGGGTGTATTACGTGTACGAGATCAATGGGGTTGGCGCACACAATTTGATCTCTGTAACTTGCGCCAATAACAAGCTTTACGCGCATTTTGTTAACGTCCCGGCGCCGAAGTGGACGAGGGACCAAAAAATTCTCAGGCACCTTCATGAATCTTTTAGAACAGTTGGGTCATATTAGTTTAAGGTATGATATAT
>JAOTRH010478881.1:0-25716 GCA_034768845.1 Heliamphora exappendiculata
CTCTTAATCCCGAAGTGATTGATTGATTGTGTTCAGATAGTGTACAGTACTTTGAGTCATCAATGGTTGAAATTTCCTCCAGAAGATCAACAATACCGATGAGTTGGGTACTTCCGTTGTTTGTCCGATGATCGATAATCAGCTAACAGAAACCATGTCTGACTTAGGTTGAGGAGTTCTCCCTCGTGTGCTTTGCTTATAGGTTTGATTATGCTAAATCTGTACAGTAGATTTTTGGATCCGGCATATCAAAAGGTTAAGAGGTGCGGTTGCGAGAAGAAGAGGATAATTAAATCGGGTTGTCAGTAACCTAATTTTTTTATCGGGAATCCATATCTTAAACGTGGGGAGAATTCAGTGCATTTGATAATTGGAAAGTCAAGGCATAATTTGAGTTAGGGCCGGGAGATCAGTCAGGACCTTTAGTGGAATAAGTTCTGCTTCGTGCGAGAAATGATCTAACTTGGGGGCAAAGTTAGGGATATCCGATTTTCTCGTATAGTTAGCCCGAGTCCTATACTTTCTTGTGATCCCTCACGTAGCCCATTATACGCACAGATATTTTCTTATCGGTTTCGGTAATTATTTAATTTAATTTGAATGTCGGTTTTGCCGTAAAAAATATTCAGGGATTAAATTAAATAATGGAGGGCGGTATTGGAATTTGGCACACCTAGGGATCACTCCCTAGGTGGCTGGCCCTAATAGGGGTATAAGGATATTTTATGAAAAATATATATCTCCTCCTTGGTTTTAGGAAATGGATATATAGTTTCCATAGAAATCTCAAGTGATATATTAAAACATATCACAAGGAGCCAAAACCCATCCTCAATCCCAAGCCTTAGCCGCCCCCTCTCTCTCTCTCTCTCTCTTATGGTGTATTCCTTTTGTTTTGAGAGAAATGTGTGAGATAGAAACCAAGAAGAAGAAAAACACGAAGATCCGGCTCGGTGCCCACTCGCTGGGATCGTCGTGCGCGCCAGGATATACGTGAGAAGATCATTGGGTTGTCTCGGATTGTTGTTCTGCATCAAAGAAATTTGTTCAAGTTTCTTAAATGTATATTTAATCTTAATATATCTATTCATGGTTATGGTTTTTCATGAAAAACATATGCGCCGTTTTTTTCGATCACGGCGCCGGTTCTAGATTTTTCTTTTGCATTTCAACACGACTGAATAGTGTCTTTGGGATACATAATTTTCTGGGTCTAGTCGGCTACTATAGACGGTTCGTGAAGGACTTTACTAGATTCGCTGCACCGTTGACACGCCTGACGCGGAAGGGAGTTGTGTTTTCTTGGAGTGAGTCTTGTGAGTCAGCTTTCCAAGAGCTAAAGACGAGGTTGACTAGTTCGCCAGTGTTGATCATTTCAGAGCGAGGCTTGGAATATACTGTGTATTGTGATGCATCACATGACTGTCTTGGATGTGTTCTGACGCAAGAGGGTAAGGTTGTAGCCTATGGTTCCCGGCAGTTGAAGACGCACGAGCGAAACTATCCTACGCATGATTTGGAGTTGGCAGCTATGGTCTTTGCTTTGAAGACATGACGTCACTATCTGTATGGTGAGCATTTTGAGGTTTTCTCCGATCACAAGAGCTTAAAATACTTGTTTTCACATAAGGATCTGAACTTGCGCCAGCGACGGTGGATGGAGTTGTTAGAGGATTACAATTTTGACTTGCAGTATCATCCTAGGAAGGCCAACGTGGTGGCTGACGCGCTCAGTAGGAGGTCTCGCGTGTCGTTAGTTTCTGTGGTTATACGTGAGTGGGACATGCTTGCAGATGTTGGGGAGTTTGATTTGTGCCTCAGGGAGATTGAGACGGGTGCCACCTTGTTTTTTGTAGTTACTAGACCCGCATTGATAGCATGTGTTCTAGAGGTCCAGCAGACGGTCCAAGAGGCTCAGATGATACGAGACCACGTTGCTAGTGGCGGGGATACAGCAGGATGGATTGTGGGTTCTGATCAGAGTCTGAGGTTAGCAGGCAGGTTGTTTGTGCCTGAGTCATGCCGAGCTGACTTATTACATGAGTGTCATCATTCTCGTCTTGTCGTGCATCCTGAGGGAACAAAGATGTACCATGACCTTCGTCGTCAGTTTTGTTGGACAGGGATGAAGAGAGATGTGATCCAATTTGTTTCCCGATGCCTCACCTGTCAGTAGGTTAAGGCGAAGAATCAGAGACCGGCAGGATTGCTACAGTCGTTGCCCATACCAGAGTGGAGGTGGGAGCACATCGTGATGGACTTTATGTCAGGACTTTCTCGGTCACCTAGGGGACACGACGCCGTGTAAGTTGTGGTTGATAGGTTGACGAAGTCTACACACTTTCTCCCCATCCGAGTGAGGGATTCGGTGGAACGATTGAGTAGCTTGTATGTTAGGGAGGTAGTCAGATTGCACAAAGTGCTAGTATCTATTGTTTCAGATCGAGACTCGCGCTTCACTTCGCTCTTTTTGTAGAGTTTGCAGGAGGCCTTGGGGACGAACTTGATGTTCAGTGCTGTTTTTCACCCCCAGACGAATGGCCAGTCGGAGAGGACTATATAGATTCCGGAGGATATGCTTAGGTCTTGTGTCCTTGACTTTAGAGGTTCATGGGAGGATCATCTACCTTTAGCAGAGTTTGCATATAATAATAGCTATCAGTCCAGCATTGGGATGGCACCGTATGAGGCTTTGTATGGTAGACCGTGTAGATTGCCCGTATGTTGGACAGATGTGGGAGAGCCACAGTCTTGGGACCTGACATGGTGCGAGAGACGACGGAGAAGGTTATAGCGATTCGCTAGCCACTTGCTACAGTGTAGAGCCACCAGAAGAGTTATGCAGATCAGAGGAGGCAACCTTTGGAGTTTGTAGTGGGGATCATGTGTTTCTAAAGGTCTCACCACGTAGAGATTTGATGAGATTTGGTCGTTGTGGGAAGCTATCACCGCGTTTCATTGAACCTTTTGAGATTCTTAATAGGATTGGAGAGGTTGCTTACCGTTTGGCATTACCACCTCTGTTAGCATCTGTGCATAACGTGTTCCATGTTTCCATGCTTCGGAGGTACTAGCCTGATCCTTCACACGTGTTAGATTGGGTTGAGCTGCGAATTGATGAGGATGCCACTTATGAGGAGCGTCTAGTGAGGATTCTTGATGCAAAGGAGCAGACGTTGCATGGCAGAACAATTGCTTGTGTCAAGGTCCTATGGCATCATCGCGGGGTTGAGGAAGCGAAGTGGGAGCTCGAGTCTAGGATGCGTGCTAGATATCTAAACCTGTTTACCTCGTGACATTGTAGTGAATTTTGGGAGCAAAATTTCTTAAGGGGGGAGAGTTGTGAGACCCGAACCCGTCTCTTTTTGAGACTATGTATATATGATGTGTGATTTACTCGTTTTGATACATGTTTATGTTTATCTGAGCATATGAGGTTGGTTCTCGGGGTTGTAAGGAGTTGCAGTGCGAATTTTAAAATTTCAAAAAAAAAAGAAGAAAATATTTTCGAGATTTTTTGACTATAAATATCTTGTGTGAGATATTTTTATCAAAATATCTCCTCCTTCTCTCTCTCTAGCTTTAAACTCACAAAACGCTCTGCCTTCTCTCTAACTTCTTGAGGGCCTGAGGCTTGGTTTTTGATAAACCAACTGCTGATCCGTAGTATCAGCATCGTGGTCTAAGCATCCATCTGGACAAAATTCTATTCCGGCGAAGCTCAATTTTTTACGTGGATCGAGACATCGAATTTTGAACTCACCGAGGTAGGATCTTAGACTATATAACTGTTAGAGGGTACAACATGTAATCCTATGTGTTTCTACCGTTTTAACACGCATGAAAAGTGATTTATGTATCAAATCAAGTTTTAGGTTAAAACTATTTTTCGGCGTTCGGTTGCATGAAATCTAAAGAGAGAGTTTCCTTTTGACGTTTTATGATAGTCCTAAGCTAGGGGATGCTTGTGGGTATCAAAAAAAGGAGTGTGGAGGTTTGATTTGAGGTTGGAACACCAAAATCGTAGCTCAAAAACATGATCTGGGCAAGTTCAGTCGACTGAACCCATGAGTTCAGTCGACTGGTCATCATGTGGGAGGTTCAGTCGACTGGACCTGGGAGGTCAGCTGACTGAAATAGCTTCTGTTTTGGGTTTTCATTTCCAGTGTGTTTTTCAATCGACTGGAGGGTGAGTCCAGTCGACTAAACCTGGACTATTTTGGGAAAATGATGAGTTTTGGTTCAAGTTTTTCTCGTGCGATGTCTATCTGAGGTTTTTTTTATGAAATTCTATGGTTTCGAAGGGGTATATGAGGTTTTAAAAAGGATGGTTTGAAAACGGAGTCTTGGAAATTTTCAAAACGTGTTGGTTGAAGGTTTGGAGCTAGCCCTCGGGGTTGACTCTCAACTTCTAAAACGTTTTAGGTGAAAGTATGTTTTTACATTTGTTGTTTGATCTCCATGGTTCATGGATGGGTTCCCTTTTATATACATGTGTTGTATATTTGTTGGTGGGTTGGGTTTAAATGTTATCCATAAATGTACTGTGACGACAGATGTGTGTTGAGTTGGGCTTCCATTGCTCCTTGGTGAAAGTCCAAAAACGTGTGTAGAGTGGGTTCGCTACGGTCCCTCGGGTTAATCCCCATAAACGTGGTTTGGTTTTTCTTCGTCCATCGGTCGTGGCAATCCATAAAGAAGCAGGTGTGCGATTTGGTTATGTTTCGTCCATCGGTCGTGGAAATTCGTAAAGAAGCAGGTGTGTGATTTGGTTATGCTTCGTCCATCGGTCGTGGCAATCCGTAAAGAAGCAGGTGTGTGTTTTGGGTGCTTTTCCATCGGTTGTGAAAATTCGTAAAAGAGTCGGTTGCCTCCGTGAATGGCGTTGTTGTTGTAACTTCATATAGAACTTGTCATTACCTAGCAGGCTTTCAGTGGTTCAGGACTAGGGTAATGGGCAGGAGTCTATAGTTGTTACCTTTGTCTGTGTGGCAAAATCGGTGCATAGGATATCATTCTATATTGTCTCCTAGGTTGTGTGTCAGAGTGGAGAATACTGTTTTATTACTGCTTTCCCTTAACTGTGGCATGATATCTGTTAGGATGTTATGCATAGTTTCAAGGATGAAAAATGTGTGGTTTTTTTTAGAAGGAAAATCTTTGGGCTGCTGTGGTCGAGTTAGCTCCCATCATACGATTGCATGACCTTTGTTACAGTTTTATAAAGCCTATTTTGTATTGGATTTTGGCTCACGATGTGGGATTTTCTAAAAAACATTTTTAGGTGATCATGACGAGATGACCTAGTTGTAGAGGTGATGGAAGACTTGCTGTAGTTTTTTCTATTTTGTACATGTACTTTCACATGTGTCGCTTGTTGAGGCTGATTTTGTACGCCTTTTGGCGACATGTTTATTCATGTATGAGAATGCATGTTATTCAGTTTATGAGAGTTGAACTGTGGGGCATTTATCCAAATGCAGTACATTTTGATTTCTTATGAAAACCTTATTTTCATAAATGGGTGTTTTGGTGGGCTTTCGCGTGACCCGAATGTTCGGGAAATGACATGTTGGGGCTTATGAGTTGGTTTATATATGTATACCTGTGCTGCATACATATATCTATTTCCTTTTGAGGCTCGTGCGAGTCGTGTTTTCAAACTTATTTTCTGACTCTGGTAAGTCGTGATGTAAAATCATTTTCAAACTGTTTTAAGGTTTGAAAGAGAATCGAAAACCACATGTCGTTTTCCGAGCATGTTTTGTTTATATTTCATGTTTGTCTAGTTTATGTTGAGTTTTAGCTCACGGTATGGAATTTGAAATGTTTTTCAGGTACCGATTACGCTAGTTGATTTGGAGGTGTCGGAGGGGCGGAAGATTTGTAATCTTCCTTTTGTTTCTTCGAACCATGTATGTTAACATGTTTTTCGGTATTGGAACCGTGTTATGTAAGCTTTTTGACGGTTATATTAAATGCATGTATGCTTTACATTGTGAGTAAACATTGGGTTGGGTGTGTTATATGGTTGCTTTTGAGTGTATCACGTGATCTTGAGTTTGGGGCGTGACATGGGCATGCTCTGGTTTGCATCTATAGCCTTTTAACTATAGGGTTGTTTTCTCGTGTATGATTTTGTTGGTGCCTGATGTTTGCGACATTTTAGAAAATTTTAATTTTGATAATAACTTTATTTAGGAAGTTTTTTGTGCTACCTGTTTCGGCACGTTCTTAAATAGTTTTAGTAGTCAAATTTCTGTTGATCTCAAATTTTTCTTTTTGATTTTTTTTGATTAATTAGGAATTTAGTATGATTTAACTTCCTTAATGGGATAATTCCTTAACTTAGGATTTTATTATTATAAATAAGTTGTAAAAGCCTTAGGGCGAAAGGAAGTGGATTATTTAAAGAAATTGAGAGATTTTTCTCCTTATTGTATTTGCTATTAAAGAGAGTATCTTAATTCAAGCAAGCTTTTTGATTTTGGTGTTGCTATTTCTTTAGCAGATATGTTTTCATGCATCATTTGATATTAGAGTTTGCGCTTGATTACAAATTATGGCATGACAAAGTGTTCGTGATGATTAATATATTATTGTCAAAGATACATATCAATAAGATGATACTGCACGAGATGCTCGAGCGGAGGAAAGAACGACACAAATAGATGAGCCAATCACTGCCTTAGCTAAGTAGATGGCTGCCTTTATTACGATTGTTTTACCTTGTAACCATCCGTTAAACCAATGCCTCTTGAAAGATGATGCGGTTGAGTGCAGGGCCGGCCTGCTTTATTGACCATGAGGCAACCACATTGGGCCCCTAATTTTTCATCAAAAAGTAGGGCCTCCAATTTTTAATACCTTTTATTAAATTATGTATAAAATTATTAAATAAAAAGTCTATTAAAACTAAAAGGGCCCTATTCAAAAAATAAATAAATAAATAAAATCCAAAATAAAGCTCAAACTCATGTTTTGTTTAAGCTATTTCGTATTTGATAAATACATGTTTTGTTTTAACTATTTCGTATTTGTTCATTTATTTAATGTGTCTAATTTTTGTTTGTATTATGCATTTATTCATTTTTTATTTACATTATTATTATACGATTTGAGTCTTACTTGTGTGCATTCATATTTTTTTCATATTGAATTAATTTTATTTTTGTTAATGGTAGATAAGTTTGACTATGCAACTTTAATTAGTAATTTTACGGCAAAATTGCGAGAATGTAGTATTTAAGTGATTATTTGCTACCATTGGTTCAATTTTTTTGTTTTATTTTGATGTTGTAATTTTTTATTTTGTTTGGTGTTATTTTAGTTATAAGTTGGATATTGATTATGTCACGCCACAAATTTCGGATCACGTGAAACACCCATAAACAACCAAACATACACCTAACCCGAGAATACGCTCTCAAAGTAAACCATGCATGCATTGTATATAAACGCCAAACGACATACATTACATGGCTCCAACGCCGAGAAACATATGTTAAGCATACATGATACAGATAGAAACAAAAAGGAAGACTATAACTCTTCCACCTCTCTAGCACCTCCAGATCAACCTGCCTGACCGGTACCTGAAGAAAAGCAAATCGTACATCGTGAGCCAAGACTCAGCAGAAACTAGACATGCATGCAGTATAAACAAAACATGCTAGGAAAAATTAAAGTGTAGGTTTAAACTCTCTTTCAATCCTTGAAAACAGTTTAAAAACAGTTTTAGATCACGACTCACAAGAGCCATTAAAACAATTTTCACAAGCAATGGGAAAGCGAGGATAAAAATTATTTTTTGACTCATCAGAGTCCCGAAAATGATTCCAGTATTTCGACTCCCGTAGGCCGACAATATAGTTTTAAGAAAACTGGTCTGTCCGTCCCAATGTGCAATACATGCAATCTATGATACATATAGTAGTATGCCACATAGGCAAGATCAACTCCTACGAGCCACGAGCGCAACACAAGCAGAATTGAACCGAATCTCCCCTAAGCACACCACGTATCACAAACATCGACTCTTTCTCGAGCCCTAACAGCATATACCCATAAACATCGACTCTTTCCCGAGCCTTGACGACAGATCGATCACATATGATTCATATATCTTCTCAAACTTTCACCAAAGGACCATTATCCGCCCTACTATGCTTCGTCGACTAGGGTCAACAGATATCTTCACGGACTTTCACCGTAGGATCATTATCCACCCTTCATATGAAACTTTACGGACTTTCACCCTGGGGCCATTATCTGCCCTCCATATATACAATGCAACACACGCATATAAAATAACCGTTCACGATCACAAGGACCATATAGGAGCACATACCCATCCTACAACATACAAGAATAAAACTAATCATAGTTCTATCCACATAAGATCACGTATGACCACGACATTTCACATACGATGCCAAAACACCGTAAACCATCCACATAATCTGTACATAAATAAACTAGAGTTATAGATCACATAATCAATTATAAACGCACATAGCCATATAACCTTACAACATGACGCCACCCGTCACATAACCGGACACGACATCACATGCCTCACATCCGCCATTCGTTTACCCGAACAATCCGTCCACATACCGGAACCCATCCACACACACCGGGACATTCAACACCTAATCTGAAGGTTAACACCTGAAACCTCCCTCAAACTGATTCTTACCAGAACCTAACCTTAAAATCGAACCACGGACCTACATGTCCCAAGCATAATCAACACGCACATAACCGTGCCACAACTCCCAAAACCAACCATGCACGTCAACCCAAGGACAACATCTAAATGGAACACCCAAGGCCACAACACGACCCCGAAAAGAAATTCACAGGTATTTGAATCGACTAATTCCCATAAATTAATCAATTGAATACCATAGGAAGCCAAACAAAAACCAAAACCCAACCACAGAACCACCATCACACTGCCCAGAGGTTCAGTTGACTGACTTCAGCCCCGATTCGACTGAACAACACATTGGAAATCACGAAAAATGCCAATAGCCACGGTTCAGTCGACTGACCCTCAAGGTTCAGTTGATTGAACCCCAAAAACATGATCCAATCGACTGAACCTCATAGTTCAATCGACTGAACAGAGGCGAGAACAATTTTTGAATACAATTTTAGCCTCCAAAATCTCGATTTGACGCCTTTATACCCCAATCTAACACCCTCGGACATCCACACGCCCAAGCCAAACTCCAAACCCTCGAAAGAAACTCTCGAAACACGATTTTATCCACCGAAATCGACATAAAACTACTTTTTAACCCAAAAATCCAACTTTATAGAAAATCATATCTATAGCTATCTGACCGGAGAAATACACCCGATTACACACAGCACCCTTATAAAACATACAGGTCTAGAATCCTACCTCGGTGAGTTAAAATCTCGATGCCTCGAATCACGTGCAAAATCAAACTTCATCGAAATAGAATTCCGTCTAGATGAACGCGCAGACCACGGCGCCAATAACAAGGATCGGCAATCTGATCGTCGAAAATCGAGCCCTAGGCCCCCGAGAACTTAGAGAGAAGGTAGAGAGAAAATAAGAAGCTTGTTGGAGAAGTTTTGAAAAATATTTTTATGAAAATATCTAACTCCAGATATTTATATACCTCCAAAATATCTTTTTTTTTTAAATTTTGAAATTCGCGCCACAACAGCTCATGGCCCTAGGAATCTACCCCGCATGCATATCTAAGTCCGATCATGCATTAAAAGCAGTAAAAACATGCTCAATTGAAAACACGTACCGCGCGTCCAAAAATGCCGAAAAAGAAAACGGGCCAAGATTTCACAGATTAAATGTGAAGTAACAAGACAATTTGTATCCTTTTATATCTTTGTATGGTTTTTCTTTAAAATTTGTGAATATTAAAATTTTTAAGGCCCCCTTTTAAATATTTTCCAAGGGCCCGAATTAGTGAGGGCCCGCCTTGGTTAAGTGGCCAATCATTTTAGATATTATTTAAGAACCAATTGTGGATTGGAATAAACTACCAATTTTCAATGAAGAAACATCTTTTGAAAATATTGAAAATAGATTCCATCATGAATGGCTGGTAATCTGATCAAGATCATAATCCTTGACTTGAGTTGAATAATATTAATCTAAAGTACAAAGAAGATGCAGACAAACGACGGTCTATCAAGTTATTTCAACTCACAAAAACTCAAGAACGAGTTTTTTCAAGCTGAGGTGAATGTTGCATGCGATATTTTAGGAAACTTTAATTTTGCAAATAACTTTATTTAAGAAGTGAAGTTTTGTTTTGTTTTGTTTTGTTTTTGTTTTTGTTTTTGTTTTTTGTGTCGCTTTGGCATATTTTTACATACTTTTAGCAATCAAATTTGAGTTGATCTCAAAATTTTTTTGGGCAATTTTAATTAATTAGGGATTTAGTAGAATTTAACTTTCTTAATTGGTTAGTTTCATAGTTTAGGATTTTACCATTGTAAATAAGTCGTAAGAGCTTTGAACTAAACAGAGTGAATTATTGAGATTGAAAAAATTGGAAAAGTTTTCTCTTTATTGTGTTTATTATTAAAAAGAATATCTTTAATTCAAACAAGTTTATAGGTTTCGATGTTGCTAATTCTTTAGTTGAAATGCATTCCTGCATTAGTGCCTTGCCAATACGGTTTTATTTTCGATAGATGTTTTAGGGTCTTGAGCCATCTGTGAACTTGGTACATAGAACTCTGTTGAGTCTCTCTATGTGAAGAGTTTTTTGTTTTATGTTTTATGTTTTATGTTTTGTTTTAAGAACTTGTAACTATAAATGAATCAATACATGTGCTTCCTTTTGGTGTTAAAAAAAATACTACTTAAAGAGATGCTAATAATTAGCTTTATCTATGATTTTAAATTGCAATATCGGGACACGTAACAATAACAGTTGCTGTGTAATGGTATCAAATGATACATATCGAGAATCATCCATTGTGATCGCAAATTTTAAAAAATCATCAATAATATTTTCAAAATCTTAATAATCTCCGTATGCGAATAATATATTTTAATTTTTCATATTTTGATTATTATTATTATAAGCATTTATAATGTCATTCCCCAAATCATATGCCAGAGCCGCATACTCCATCTCCATAAGTATGCATAGCTAAAAGATTATTTACTAAAATTTTAAAATATTCTCATAAAATTAACAATATTAAGTTTTAACTCTAAATATAAATATTAATAATCTTCAAAATGAAATATAATTCTAAGAATATCAAACCTCCATAAAAATTGATTATTGCAATCAATCATACAACTAAAGTATAAAATAACTGAAGATAATCTGTCACGCCACAAACTCCGAGTCACGCGAAAATTCTACTAACATCATCAAACCGTCCCAACATAGAAAGGGATTTAAAACTAGAAAGCCAAAACAAGGTTAAAACCTTTGTAAAATGTACTACCGAGGGTTTATCCAATTTGAAAGAGTAGCTAAGAGACTACGGTTATTGTCCCACAAGCCAAACATTTTAAAAACAAAATTGACTTTTTGGGTAAAGAAAATCATTTCAAAAAGATGTGGAAGCCGCATAAAATTTTCCTCGAGTACAAGAGTTTAAATGAAGCATAAACCATTTGAAAACTCCGTTTGTAAACCGTTGCACCCAGCAATGAAAAGCGTAGTAAGAAGCTACGAAAAACAACAATCAACCCAAGATTCTCTCAAAAGTAATAAAATATGCATACATCCATAAAAATTATATATGCATTACAACATGTATATCCAACACGAAACATTTACAGAAAGGTATAAACTACATAACACAGAACAAACAACAGGGTCTCGTCAACAGCCACCTCCGAGCACCTCAAGGTCACCCCACAGGACCACGTATACCTGAAAAAATTTTTACAATAAAATTTCACACCGTGAGCCGAAACCCAATAGAGAATAGAAAGTAAAGCTGTAATGCAAGCTATGCAATCATAAGCATACGGACTCAACCACAGGAGCCAAAATGGGTTTCCTTCCAAAATCACAAGTTTTTCATCAGGCCAACACGAGCCTCAAAAATGTTTTACCTCATAAAATCCCTCATTTCCAACCTTAAAATCATGCATATCATCATCGCAGATATCATGCCACAGTTAAGAAAAAACAGTAATCAAAAACCCTGATTTTGTTCACCCAGATCACACAACTAGGATTAAAATGTTATTTTCCCACTCGGAACACACAACCGAGGAAAATAAAATGATAAGCTGTAATAAAACAGTATGCTCCACTCGGGCCACACAACCGAGGAGAAAGAGATAAATAAAATTCTATGTACCGACTATACCACACAGACAAAGGTAACAACTATAGACTCTTGCCCATTACGCTAGTCCTGAACCACTTAAGACCTGCTAGGTAATGGCAAGTTCTATACGGAGCTACAACAATAAAGCCACTCACAGGGCAACAGACTTCTTTACGAAATTCCACGACCGATGGATGAGGTATAACCAAACCACGTTTACGGGGATTAACCCAAGGGGCCGTAGCGAACCCACTCTGTGTATATTTTTGGACTTCCACCAATGAGCAATAGAAACCCAACTCAAAACCACACACTGTCACGGTGCATCTATGGAAAATTATTTAAAAACCCACTGTAGCTCAACTACGAAAACTTGTAAAATAGTTCTACATCACATGTATAAAAGTGATCCAATCCTTCTGCATGGAGATCTACCAGTATGTAACAACTTATTTTCAACAAAATGTTTAAATGCTGATACTCAACCCCAAGGGTTAGCTCTAAACCTCCAAAAAAACACATTTTTCACAAATCTCTCAAACACCTCGTTTTCAAACCTCATTTTGAAAACTACGGACTAATGCTCTCAAATCATGTATAAGCCGAGAAAGGCGTAAAATCCACTTTTTACCCAAAACCAAGGATTAAAACATATATAATCACATATATATGAAAATCAGATTTGATGTATTTTTTATCCAGTAAAAATATATATAATCACATATATTACCCTTATACAACAGTAGAGTCTAGAATACTACCTCGGTGAGCTAAAGCTCGATGCCTAAAAAATTGAATCTCGACGAAACATAATTCTGTCCGAATGAATGCGAAGCCCCTGGCACAAACATGAAGGATCCGCTGTCAGTTTGGTGAAAATTGAGCCCCAGGCCCTTTAAAATCTAGAGAGAAGGCGGGGAGAATCGAAATTTAGCTTAGAAGTAATGAATTTCCAAAATATCTCAGCCCCTGGATATTTATAGAACATGAAAATTTTCACTATCCTGTCGACCGAACCTCCTTGTCCAAATGACCGAACCGACCTTCTGTCGCTCCAGTCGACTGGATCCTCCAGTCCAATCGACTGGGCTACTGTACTGTGCGTCAAACTGGTTCTTTAGCGTGAAACTGATTTTTCAGCCCAACCACTAGCCAAACAAGCCTTAACGAAACCTGAACATGCCCCAAGGGTGTACCTAAAATATTATTGAGATCATGAAATAACTCGAACACTTAAATTATTCCAAAAATAAAATAGGTCAGGGTCTCACAACTCTCTTCCTCTTAAAGGAAATTTTTCCCAAAAATTTAACACCGAAACTCAAGCCAATCACTGACCCGCAACCATCGACAATCTCTTATACAAACCAAGCAACATCACATAACAGCACAAGTGCCCCAGTAACTGAGATCCCAAACCTATCATCACACGAGTTATCCATGACTTAAAGATTGAATCTCCACACAAATTGCCCACACATGCAAGTCCCATTGACACAACTGTCATCCATGAGACATCTGTGGAATGTCGGATCAAGATCCAACTCACACCGTACACAAGCCTCTCCAGCGACAAACGCATCACATGAGACCAATCCACCGTGGTACTTGATCTCAAACACTCTCTATGTTCGAACATAGCGACGACCACCCCTTCGTTCTTACACTGTCACAAACTGGCTCAATCACACCTCATAATGCAGACCTAGGGACTATCTCTGCGAGTCCAAACACATGATGTCGAACCTTGACATCAGTCACTTGAAGTTACATACTGCACGCACAAACTTTACGCAAGTTTTGACGCTCACCAAACGTCCACTGACTTTGATACCACATCATCGCTCTGTTGATGCTAACAGTGTCACCACGAAGCTAACACAACGCCCATCCACAAGCCACAACACAAACATCAGACTCTAGAGAGAAGCTCACTTACTCACCGGGAATACCAAAGAACACATCTCATCACAACCATCATCTCACTCCGGAGAAACAGTAGGTGATATGTCCCAGATAAGGCTCCATCTAACCAAACATCAATTTGGCATTACAGCCACAAAGTCAGCTGATCTCAACGAGGCACTTGACCAAACACGTCACGCAGACGGAACATCACATAGGTCTTTAAGACCTATACAAACCCAACCACATCACCCATGCAACAGCACGACACCACACATCACTTCACAACTCAACGTCTCACCATTAGATCACTGATACCCAAACTACAGATCAATCTTAAATCAAATATGATCCCCACCATCCATCTTCCGACAAAGCAAACATGCTGACCGTCATCCAACACCAACTCCAATGCAGAACACATACATCAAACCCTTGAGTCCACAATAGCAAAATATTCAGACCCAAGACACCAACCAAGACTTGCATCTTACACTTAACAATTTTCTCACCTCCTGAACTCATCACGGCCCTTTCGATCCCAACCGACAATCACGTCGGTCCGAATAGGCCACGCCAACCACAACTTCTCCAACATCACATCTTTCCTGACTCATCCCTTACCATGCTCCCAGGGACCACTATATGAACAAACAACTGTTATGCCAAAGCATAACACTTACCACAGTCGATAACCATTCCTCGACTCTAAGAACTCTGAACAGTTTAAAACTCCAAACAGGACCCGAATCCAGACTCACAAGAGTCTATTAGAAACTCACCATGTGAATATCACAATCGCACTGTTCCGACAAATTTATGCTCTTCCATGAGCTAGAAGGGCAACCATACACGCAACCCAAAGCAAGCCACATATAACAGTTAACGATCCTCAGCTAATCACTGCAAGAGGAACTCTGCATCTCAACACCAATTTCCTTATCAAAAAGTACAAATGTAAGCATTCCTAGTCCACCAACCTGACCTCATAGGGAACACAATTCCAAATGGCTCAATCATCATGCATCACAAGCCACACTCTGACCTGGTACCGCAATCTACCATGTTTACCACACTTACACGTACTCTCTTACGGTCTTCCACCACGGAATAATTCTAAACCCATCATGTGATTCTTTACGGTCCCCAATCGCAGGAGCAATCGGATCCCAAGTTATTCACACAGACACTCCACATCCAAGAAGGCATATATCTATGCACCACGCGTTAAAACCACAAAGAACCAATTCCACAAACACTTGATCACGGCGATACAAGTTCCCGAGTAACAACTCCAAGGGTCACAACACGGATACCAAACCCACAGAAATTTTTAGTCTCAGTACAAAACCATAACCTGAATCAATCAAAAACCCGAAATCTCCATCCAACAAGGATGAAACAACTCGCACTAGACAAACGTCTACAGGAAAACTCTCTCTCCGTCTAGAGAGAAGAAAAGGGTAAACAAAACCCACAACCCAATCTCGGCGTACTCCCAATACTCATCAACACTTGGCCTCTCAAGAACCTTGTAAATCTTACTTTGAAGCCGCATCGACCACATACGAATATCATTGACCACATACCTTATAAATTGTACGGTACTCAAACCATCCGCTACACCAAGCTCTCAACTCTTCAGCGTCATTCGCACACATACGAATATCATCAATCCGCACACCTTGTACAACACATCCTATGGGTTTACTAGCTCATCACTAAGCGTGCATGAAGATACATGTCAACATTCTATCGCGCCAAAACCTCACTCCTGCTAAGTAAATCACAACCACTTCACGGCCTCGAATCCATTGCCCACGCAACTCACAAAGAAAGCGCATGGCACCATACAAGGGAAACCCAATCCTATGACCCTTTATCCGGAGTTACCAGGAACTCCCTTAACCATGCAGACACTTTTTGCACTTTCTCTTTCAAAGCACACATCGATCACAGGCATCGTAACCCACAATTTCTCACATATCGTCTCAGGCTAGCCAAATCACACAGTACAGTGCTGAACCTTATTACTCCACACTTCATTCCCATAGGCAAACAATACACCCATCTCTGAACCCAAGGTTGAACACAAATAACCTCTAAACATATCACACTCAGGATACGCTGTCTCCGCACTTACCAACTGCATGCACTTAGCATGGTTCCCAAACATGAACTCCTGTTCACTAGGGTAACAACCAGACCACAAACTTGAGTTCTCGTAGGAATCATAACCTGAATCCTAACACACAAGGTTAGAATCATAACCTGAATCCTCATCCAAGTTCATCAAACCTAACTCTGACTACCAGGGAATATCTCCAGAACCACATGTTCTGCTATCTCAACACACACACGGCCAAGGATTATCACGCTCCCATTCACTATGTTCCTGTCTATACTCCATCCTAAGTGCACGGCTCATGACATAGCATGGCTCAAGACGTCCCTAATCCATCACACGGCCAAAACCACGTACATTAACCTTACCCATAAGGTATTAGCACAATCTACAGATCTATTCACCAATCTTGCCATAACAACTGATTCCTAGGGTCTCCAATACGCCATCGCCTCTACTCACAAGGTTATCCTTAACACAACTCTAACCTCTAATAGCATACTCTCAGAGGAGTCTCTACTCATGAAGACACTCAACAGTTCATCAACTGAGGTCAACCCCACACGGTTAAACCCAACTCTATGACGAGTTCCACACAACACCAAGCGATCGACGCTCAACCTATAACCCTATCTCTCAGCAACCACAGCAATCGAGTCGCACATTCAAGACCTAAACCACAGTCTCGTCATCTCTACGGGTGTACATGTTATATATATAAAGAAAAACATGAAACACGATAACCTAAGGTCGATCTGTCATGTTATTTCTAACACATACCTCATAATCTTGCTAACACATAGCCACAACGATTATGCAGACACAACACCGATACCGAATTCTGCTCGAAAGGCTCAATAATACACTCATCACCTAAAGCTCAATAATACACTGTAAGGCTCAATAATACACTCATCACTTAAGCAAAGAGTCAAGTTACTCGAGCAAAGACTAACAATATAGTCACTCCAAGAGTTCGAATTCTGCTCGTTGTCTACCAAAATTATTTATTTATCTTGACACAAAGACAAGGTCGATAAGTGCAGCACGTTAACATTCTTAAAAAGTTGGTGAGCTTCTGTGGCATTAAAATGCTTTGCCATCTTTTCCCCCATATCTCACCATCCAAGCACTACATTGAGAACAGCCATTGAAAAATTAAGTATTAAAGTACCAAGCTAACCATCCATAGACATAATGAATAGGGAAGAGGGCACCATACTTCCTTGGATTTGTAGAAGAAGAAATTTTCCGCAAGTCGCGATATATGCTTGCAAGTGTGGGAACTGCTAAAGAAACCTTTTCTCCACGTGCCATTCTACTGGCTATCTTGAAAACATCGGAAAGAATATGGCCAACCTTCTTATTAGAAAAGACGGACATACATAGCCAATGGGATAATAAAGCAGCTAAATAAGTTTCTTCTCTTATGTTGTCTTCAATAGCCAAGTCGTCAAAAGCTCCATTTTCTTCCTTGGACCGTTGTACTGGGTTACCAATAAAACTTGTTGGATTATCACACATCTTTGGCTTATTTGGCCTCTTCTTGTATGACCTACGAGGAGGTTCTACATATTTGAGTGGACCTCTAAACTATAATTTTCCCTGTAATGGGAAATAACGTGATGGGCCTCATGTTCATAATAAATCCTGTAATAGACCAAAAATAAATGCCGACAACTCATGGGAAGGAGTGAATCGCTGCTCTCTATAAGTTTTGCTATTTCTTCTGTTGATGGGACGACTTCATCATAAAAAGTACCATAAATTGGTATGCTAGAAATTGCATGGATGTCGACTAAAGAGATGGATAATTCCTCCAAAGAAGTACGGAGAGTATTCGTTAAAGGGCGCTAAAACTCACAAAACGAGTGAATAAGATTCTCATCGCGATCATATATGAACAAGAAAGCATAAACTGCATCATTTATCTTCGTAGCACTAAGAATATTTTTATTACGACTGGTGACATCTTCCAACAACTCCTAATATCTTGGAATATAGGAAATCTCGCCAAAATCAGGTAAAGGGGATTCCTAAGCAACATCTCCATTTTTAAGTCGATCACCCAGCACCAAGAATTGTTTAGAATTATCATGTTGAGAATGAAGTGAAGGCTACAACAGTAGTGATGCTGGAGATGTGACAATAGATCATCAGTGGTTCATCAATTCTTTTGATGGTAAACGTTACCATTTTCAAGATGCAGTATGTCATGAGAAGGATATCAATCTGATGCGAGAATCCCAATAATTGGATCATAAGCTACTAGATCTAAAACTAACTTCTTGGATTCATCTTTTTCACTACCAATGGAAATAAAGCGCCAACCATGGATTGAATAATCTCTGAAGAAAATCATCTTCAAGAACGACGGCAGAAGTAACAAGTCACCAATGACGGCAGCAAAGTAACAAGTCACCAACAGTAGCAGAAGTAACAAGTCACCAACGGCGGCTATAAAGTAATAAGTCACCAACGGTAGCGACAAAGTAACAAGTCACCAACAGCGGTAAAGTAATAAGTCACCAACGGCGGCAGAAGTAACAAGTCACCAACGACAGTAGCAAAGTAATAAGTCACCAATGGCGGCAGAAGTAACAAGTCACCAACGGGTGTAGCAAAGTAACAAGTCACTAATGGCGGAAAAGTAATAAGTCACCAATTGTGGCAGAAGTAACAAGTCACCAACGGTGGTAAAGTAACAAGTCACCAACAGTGACAAAGTAACGAGTCACCAACGGCGACATATGTAACAAGTCACCAACGGCGGCGGCAGAAGTAACGAGTCACCAACGATGGCAAAGTAACAAGTCACCAATGGCGACATAAGTAATAAGTCACAAACAGCGGCAAAGTAAGAAGTCACCAACTGCGACAAAAGTAACAAGTCACTAACGGCGACAAAAGTAACAAATCACTAATAGCAGCAAAGTAACAAGTCACCAACGACAGGCAAATTAAATGTCTCCAAAAGTGTTCATGTTCCTTCAAATAAAAAAAAATGGAGGAGAAATTGGTTAACAAAGAAAAAACAAATTGTTAGCAATAGAGAGAAGAAAGTGTGAGTTAAAAAAAATGCATAGCGGTAGTTTAAAGTGTGAAAAAAGGGGAGTGTGACATGCTCAATATATACATATAAAGTCCAAAAGCCCAAGCATAGGAAGGAAATCATGAAGTTGCTGCCATCAACGAGCCATTGATGCACCAATTGGCGTTGGGTGCTATGTTTTAATTTAGTATAAATTTTTTATATAATTTTATAACTTAAACCATTTATATTATCGATCAAGTTGAGTACATTGGTCACACAAAACATTAGATTTTTTGAATATAGTTAGCTATATGATTTGATCATATTTAGCTGGTTATTTTTTTTTAAAAAATATACTCAATTATTTACTTTTTTAAAACAAATGTGATCAAATCATATAGATAATAACTGTTAATAAATCATATAGATAATAACTGAGATGCACCATGTAGTTTGATTCAAAAACTAAGTTTATTTTCAAACAAAATCTCATTCACATAACTAGATTTTCATAATCTAACCTATTCTATTTAAACACAACACTATAGTTTTACCCTTTTCACTTTCTTATTATTTTCAAACCACTCGATGTTTCACATTCCCAATTACCATCTACATTTACCATAATTTCTAATCGTTCAATTAAGGTTTTGCAAACCTAATTCCATTCACGATTTTCATACTTTCAATTACTCTCAATCATTAACCAAGGTTTTTCAAACCCAAACCAATTATTAATTTAATTAAGTACTATAACTCGGATGATGCATATAGACCTTGCCGTAGTTATCACAACCAAGCCACGCGAGGCTCGATGAATAAATACCCATTCTATATCCCGACACAGAGAACACAGATTTTCAGTTTTCCTTGAAAACATCGATGGGTGGGCAATCCAAGAGCACACTTTTATAGGGATTAACCAGAATGAAGGGCCTACCTTACATTGTGCAAGTTTTTAATCTTTCACCGAGGAACAACTCGTGCCCAAACTTAATTATCCAATCTAATCATATGGTACCTTAATTAGATCATTTACATTAAAACCAACGCGAGTCCAACGCAAACATGATTCCTCTCGTCAACACCCAACACACTTAGGGTTGAGTTATTTAAATACATGCTTTGTTCTCATTCACATTACATTTGGATTTAATTAATCCAAACCCCAAGAAATCATTACGTGAATTTTAATTCTTGATCATATTAAACATTGTCATGATTCATTTATTTGAATAACACGGGTCAAACCCCCAAATCAACATCTCATATAATTCAAATTCAATAATTCATCGAATCTACAGAAAATCCCCAACCCAACATCCACCGTTTTAATGCATCTTGTAAATTTTTTAAAATTTATGCACAACTAGGTTAACATAACCTCAATTTGTCCAAAAACTCAATCAATTTTATCATTCGAGTCTCCAACCCAAAAACCCCCAAATTTTCATGAATTTGGCCCAAATCAAACCCTTGTTTTTCCTTTTTCAAATCAAATCATCTCCAACAACAACCATAAGATAGATTTCACCCAAATCTTGTTTTAAGCCCATAAACAGCATGTATGCTTAAACATTTCTCACAAACCTAGGTTTGAAAAAGATAAATTTTTCATGCTTTTAAGCAAACCCAACGAAAATACAACTCATATACATATAATGATTAAAATTAGTCTTAGATCCTACCTCTTTGATGTCCAAACCTCAAGAACCAAGCTTTAGCTAGCTCCAACAACGTAGATCTCTAACTGAATGATGAGAATCAAGTCACCAATGCGAGTAGCTCAAGCCTTCAATGGCGTATGGACTAAGGAGGAGCAAGAGAGATCCACCAAAGGAGGATATGAGAAGCTCTAATGTCACACCCCAAATACCAGGGTCACACAAAAGCTCACCAAAACACCCATTTGAGAAAATAAAATTTGCAGTTGGAATACCATCAACTATAAATTATTACAACATTTGGATAAAGATTCCCAACCTTATCTCTCATAAACAAATATTATGAAAACTCATACATGAAATAGTATATCGCCGAAATGCGTACAAAATCAGCCTTTAGAAACAAACAACACATGTATAAGTACATGTTCAAAACAGAAAAACTACAGCAAGCTCTCCATCACCACAAGCCTCTAGGTCAACTCCACATGGTCACCTGAATATGTTTTTATAGCAAAATCTCACACCGTGAGTCGAAATTCAATAGAAAAAGACAATAAAGCTGTAAAGTAGGCTATGCAATTATAAACATACGGGCTCAACCACAGGAGCTAAAAAGATTCTTCTATTGGGAATGTATACTGAAAAATCATGCTTTTTATGTATTTTATTCTGGATTCCTGGCATATTAATGAGAAACAATTTGAGATAATTTTGCATTTATAATTTCATATTTATATTTGTGATGTATGAATGGATAGTCTGTATATTCTATCTAGTATTTAACTCGGTGCGTGCTGCACGGAAGATCGGGTCATAGGTTCTGACCGATTATACAGGTAGGCTCACAATCGCAACGGACACGGACATTCTCTTGGTACGATTGTAATACATTGTTATAATAGCTGGTCTTGGCTAGGTCAAACGGATTGAATTCAGGTTTTGGAAATTTGATATTCGAGCTCGATGTATTAGTACACTTGGAGTGTATTGAGCGGGATCAACGGTATGATCGATTCTATACTAACTATATCAATTGATCCACATCCTGTATTATCATGTATTGCACGAACTCTTAATCTCGAAGTGATTGATTAATTGTGTTCAGATAATGTACAGTACTTTGAGTCATCAATGGTTGAGATTTCTTCCATGAGATCAACAATACCAATGAGTTGGGTACTGGCATTATTTGTCCGATGATTAATAATCAGCTGACAGAAACCACGTCCGATTTAGGTTGAGGAGTTTCCCCTCGTGTGCTTTACTTATTGGTTTGATTATGTTAAACATGTACAGTGAATTTTCAGATCCGGCATATCAAAAGCTTAAGCGGCTCTATTGCGAGGAAAATAGGATAATTAAATTGGGTTGTCTGTAACCTAATTTATTTATCGGGAATTTATATCTTAAACGTGGGGAGAATTCAGTGTATTTGATAATTGAAAACTCAAGACATAATTTGAGTTAGGGTCTAGAGTTTAGTCAGGACCTTTAGTGGAATAAGTTCTGGTTCGTACGGGAAAGGATCTAACTTGGGGACAGAGTTAGGAATATCCAGTTTTGTTGTACGGTTAGCCCGAGTCCTATACTTTCTCGTGATCCCTCACGTACCCCACTATACGTACGAATATTTTTTTTATTGATTTCGGTTATTATTTAATTTAATTAGAATGCTGATTTTGCCGCCGAAAAAATTCAAGAATTAAATTAAATTATGAGGGACAATTTTGATTTTTGGCACACTTAGGGATTACTCCCCAAGTGGCCGGCCCTAGGAGTTGATGGTTTATTTTTTTATCTTAAGTATATATATCTTCATATCTTTTTAAGAAAGGAAGAATATATATTTAATATAATATATTCTTATATATATCAAGAGGAGGGTTATATATATAAGAAGGAGAGAAAAAGAGAAACCCTAACCCTAATTGTCAGTTGGCTATCCGATGGTGCTTCGGTTGCAATTAGGCGACGGCGGCAAATGGGTGAAAAGTTGCTTCAAAGCTGGTTGCGCGCAGTGGCGCCGCTACAGTGACCTGGATATTTGGGGACTTTTTTGGGGCCCTTCGGCTTCGATTTTTGATGCAATTTTTTGCGGAGATACAGTGAAAGAATTCATCTCTCTACCATAATTTTTGAGGGCTTCAACTGTGACGGCAAGGCGGCCAAATGGAGCACTGAAGGTGGCGGCATTAGGGGCGGCAGCAATAAGATTTTTGGGCACTATTGGGGGCTGTTTGGCTTGACTTTTTTTTGTCTTTTTCCGATGTTCCAGCGGTGGGCCGAGGCTGCGACGGTGGTCCGAAGGTTGAGGAAAATTTTTGGGTATTTGACGGCTCGTTTAGGGTTCCAAAACCCTAGGCGTTTAATTTTTAATTCGAGACCGTCAAATTAAAAGATTAAATGGATGGACCGGATCATAACGACTTAATTTATATTTATTTTGTTGTTGTTTACTTATTTTTTTGTTTTTTTATTTAATTGCGTGGATGAATTTATTTTATTTGTTTTTTCTTTTATGCATGATTTTAATTATCGAAAGTATATTAGAAAAATAATTTTTATAAAAGAAATAATCATAATAATTTTTTAAAATAAAAAAATAAATAGATAATTATTTATTTAATTTTTCTGTTAAAATTAATTAAGATTTTTTAATTAAAACCCGGGTAATTAATTTATTTCGCAAAATTAAATAAGAAAATTTTATTTTATTTTATTATGGTTAAATAAGGAATATTTTAATTGATTAAAATCGATTTTATTTTAATCGAGAATTAAAATATATTTAATCGTTTAAAATGAACAAAAAAAAAACTCTCAATTTTTAAAATATTAAATGGAAGAAGGATTTAGTCACAGATAAATTATACAGTCTTCATTACACGTTCGTTGGAGATGTGGTTATAGCGCGCGCGCCGGCTTCGACTTTTGGTCTCCCTAAGGAAGGGTTATAATTATGATATCTCCGGTACAAATTTTTGAAAGAAATAAATTTGAGAATAGTGCGAAGTATGGTTCGCTCACATCGGGCCTAGGACTTTGACACGGTATTTTTAAATTAAGGATAATGGTTATACACATAAGCCGTGAATAAAACTATCATCCCTAAGGAGTCATTGTTTTTATTTGTGGGGACCAAAATTAATTAGCTATTTAATTTACATAGAATGTCCTATATCAAGAAATGAAAAACCTAGTAGTTCTTTGTTCGTTAATTGTTAGACGTCCACACTACATGGCCTATCAATTGATGTAATTTTAGGCCAGTGGTTTTTTATTATGATATTTGGTTCTAGCAGTAAATTAATAGACTAACATGTCTATCCAAACGGGTGTTGATTAGTAGATGTCCACACTACGTCGCCTGCTTAATCACGAAGGATTCGGGCTGCCAATAATTTTTTTTAAATTAAAAGGTTGAGAGACCCTAATTTGATAAAAAAATTAAAAATTTTTCTATTTTATTTCTCAGGATTAATAATGGGATCATTCAATCCACTTGCGGAAATTCTCAAGGAACATAAACTAACTGGACCAAACTTTATCACATGAAAACGGAATCTCGATATTGTTTTGACTTTTGACGACTATAGGTTTGTGTTGCATGACCCCTACCCTCCTATTCCTCATAGTGGATCCACCGAACAGGAGATCCAGGATTATGAGAAGTGGGTGAAGGTTGATCGGATGGCTAGCTGTTACATCTTAGTATTTATGCCGGATGTTCTGCAAAGCCAGCATCAGTCTATGGCATCTTCAGCTGAGATCATGTTGAACCTTACAAAAATGTTTGGTGATCAGGGTCGGACAGCAAGACAAGTGACCATGAGGGCTCTCATGAACACAACCAAGGTTGAGAATACATCTATAAGGGACCACATTTTGAAGATGATCGGTCTTCTTAACGAGTTGGAGGTCTTTGGAGCAAAAATCGATGCAGAATCCCAAATCTATATCGTGCTCCAGTCACTACCTGATTTGTTTCAACAATTTCACCTAAACTATACTATGAACAAACTGGATTTTTCACTAGCAGAATTATTGAAAGAACTACAGGCAGTAGAAGGTGTTATCTGCAAGCCAACCCATGCATTTGTTGTTGAAAAGACTTCTACTTCTAGGCCAAAAGGTGATAAGAAGAAGAAAAAAGGACAGTAACAGAAAAATACAAAGAAGGTTGGCAAGGCTAAGCCATCGCTTGCCAAGGCTAAGGTGAAGGCTGCAAAGGGCACGTGTTATTTTTGTCAGAAATCAGGACACTAGAAGAGGGACTGTCCTGACCAGAAGAACAAGCTAGCTGCAGGTATTTCTTTTTCTCTAGTAGTTGAATCATGTTTAGCGGTTGTATCTATGAAAACCTGGTGTGTAGATACGGGAGTCACCAATCATGTCTGCAATTCTTTGCAGGGGTTCCAGGTAACCAGGCAACTTAAAGAGGCCGAGGTCTACCTTCAGATGGGGAATAACTCTCAGGTGTCTACTGCTGCTGTGGGAGAAGTAGTTCTTTATTTTAGTAATAATACGTGTTTAATTTTAAAAAATATTTTATATATACCCCAAATCAGGCGGAACTTAGTTTTGATTTCCTATTTAGGGAATGATGGATATTGTATTTCTTTTAATAAGTTTTCATGCAGTATTATGGTTGGAAAATAATTTATCTGTCGTGG
>JAOTRH010478902.1:8167-25712 GCA_034768845.1 Heliamphora exappendiculata
AAAACTGATTACATAATTCAGATACCAAATCTCCTTCTAGGGTTCCTCTAACCAACAATGGCAGGTTTCTACAATTTACAAGGCTTAAACATGACATCTACGTGTAAGGAATAAAACAAAAATATTACAATAAGAAAACCTTGTGACCAATTAAGTTAATTAAATATAGTTACCGTGGCATACAAGCACCAAATTATAGATGCCCAAACCTAAGGCGTCTCATTCTCTGCAGGTTTAGAGCCAGTTGGGTGTCATCTTGCTCGTGGATGGCTTTGAAGATGGGTCATCTGAAACCTTGGCGAGTGACCGATACTGCAATTTCACACTCTCTGCATTGTCCAACGTCTTCACTACATACCTGAACGTTTTTTCATATTAGTATTCGCAGGAACCAATTAACATTGGTTTTTTCTAGAGGTGAAGAACTATGACGAACACGGGAAGGAATATTTCAAAATGCAGGAAAAATTGCCTTGAAAATTTAATAACTTAGCCTCCCTCCTCCCCCCAACAACTCTTACTATGTCATATGAATTCAAACCCACACATTCACTTTATGAAATTATAATGTGTATATAAGTAATTCACTTTATGAAACTATATAATGTGCATAAGTAATTGGCATGATAGTATACAGAGCTGTTTAAAATGTGGAATGCAGATAATGTCAAGATGAAACTAATAAATAGTAAAGGTTTCAATAGCTTAGTAATTATAATCAGTGGTCAGAGGTGAACCATTACTAACCATCCATTCAAACATTGTGTTGTTACTATAGCCTCACGTCCGACAAAACGCTGCGGTGTCCTCTTGTTACCCTGATTCATTGTCTTTAGTTAGTAATAATAACTAATGGTAATACAAGCATGGGATACAAAACTAGAATCTTCAAAGGATACCTTTATGATAACCCGGTCAGTCACAGCAAATGGGAACTGAACACCTCTGCCCCTTGGATGATCCATGGGCATTGAATCAACATAACTACCCTTGTCCTAAATGAAAGCACAAAAATAAATAAATAAACAAACTAAAAGTGGGAAGAATAATGTAAGGGCACACAATTCCTTGGAGGGCTGTCCACTAATATAGTTGAATGGGCTGACAAAAAATGGCGATTAGCAACCAAAGACCAATCAAGAGCACATAATGGGTTCACGATGATGTTTAAAGAAAAGAAAGAGAAAGTGCCAAGCACATAATAAGCATCTGCCAGATCTTTTTATCACGCATACTTCTACACTACTTTAGGCTATGTTTGGATGGCAGGATTGGAGAAGTGAAATGGAAATCTAATTTATCTTATCATTTACTCATATAGGATATCTGACCAATCCAAATACCTGATTAGCATCGACACGAGCACTCTCAGACTCTTTTCAACTAAGAAGAAAATGGGGTGTTACAGTTTTGGGGTCATAAATAGACAAACCTGTTCAAATCTCTCTCTTCTTCTTTTGGATGCTCGGTAAACATTTAACTCTTCTTCCCGACGAAATGCCTGGACAGCGGCTCGGAGAGCTATAAAGGTACAGCAAAACATAAAATTATATAGGAATGAGTCATTTTCCTTCAAAACTTCTCTAACTTCTACAATAGAAAACTACACAAAGCAAATATGTGATATTCAATGGAACTCATGGAATAAAATCACCAGAAGGAATTTATAAACTTATGTTTGACAAACACCATCTTTCCTCAAGTGATAATCATGTGTGCTTTCTTTTTAAATTGGGAAGTGATTAGGTAAAGACTAATTAATAGGGTGGACTAGCTACAAATTGGTTAATTACCCCAATAAGGGATGAGTACCTCCCTCATGTGACTTATCATAACTGCAATCCATTCAATTTATTTTGTTTTAAAACAATTATACATTTTGTATTTGGGTGGCATTATCTTAATGCCATTTTATAGAAATCTTATTTATCTATAAAAAAAATCAACAATTATGCAACTTGAAAAAAAAAAGAGACACATTTAGACATCAAAGATAAAGGAAAGACAATTAAATATACAAAACAGGAAACTTTATTCAATTGAGGGAGTTGGTAGAGGTACCCCCTTCCCACTGCCGTTGTCCCCATGAAAGACTGCTACAATAACATTGTATATGGATTGTCCAGATATGAGAAAGGGTGAGTGTTGATTTGATGTTGTATAAATATGGATTAAGTGTTACATATCTGTATGTATCAAACTCCTAGATTCGCTATCAATGGATAAATCTTGCAAATGAAACTTTAGGTTCTAATTTGAATAGTAACACAAACATTGCTGGGATGCTATTCATACATTTTCTAATTAGAATAACATAGCATATATTATGATAAGTGTGAGGTGTGGACGTGGCTACGTGTGCATTTTCCACTCACAAAAAAAAATATTACAATAATATTGTACATTACAATGTCAAGGTGTAATAAACAGGATGGTCAGCATACTTTGCATGTGACCTTTTTTTTTGTTTGATCAGCAAATACCACTCTCACACCCTGCATTGGACAAGGTTTGAATTCCCCACTCCCTATTTGGGAGTGTAACATCCACACCATTGGACCAAAGGTCACTTAATGATGTGACCATTTCTTTTACTTTATAATTCATAATTTTTGTAATACAACAATTCCCATGTGTACATGAGGCAAGGGCAGAAGGCTTGGCCTTGAATTATTTTATTTATGCTTAATTAAACTGTGAATTTGGGATTCATTGTATGTTTCATTTATTTTGTGCCCATAAAGTTCTGCTCCTTAAGCTACACTCTGTGGTACAAGCATTACAAATTAACTTGCCACATAGAAGATAAATAAGTGCATATCAATTTTCTTCAATACCGGCTGAAAACTTACAGAGATTTGGCGATACTGACTCTTCTGACACTGGTTGAGAACAGGTATAGCAAGCTTTCTGCAATGCAAAATTAAAACATCAACAACTCGCAAAGTAGCAAGCCAGATCTCATGTCACTTTCTAGAAATCAAAGGATTCATGCAAATCAACAAAAAGTACCAACAGCAAGTAGAAAAGGGAAGTACTGAGGACTAATTATAGAAATCAAAATAACCGTATCTTGTACATTTCTTTGCTTTTGCAAATAATGTAAATGCACACATTTACTCACAAATGCATCCTCATATCTTGACAGGGACATCAACACAGCATCGTGATTGTATCTTCTCAGGCTAGAGTCCTGGAATATTACATTTCTCTAACCCACTGTACCTCTTTTAAGTGCAGTTTGCATCTTCGTTAGTCGTGACATCAATTTTCCAATGAGGATAAAAACCTGTAGATCACCTGTAACCAGAGGTGTTTTGATCCATGTTGACGGTGCTTCATAAAGTAGGAGGCCAAGGAGGCAAAAATGACATAATTGCATTGGACTTGACCAATTGCAATAGACATAGCACAGAACAATGTTTTTCATATTGCCAACTGAGGAAAACTACCTATGTAGCAAATCCTAAATAATTGGACAAAGGCTTGTTGAATTGAGTAGAATGAAAAATTCAAATCATTCGTCATTACTAGTTCACTAGTGACAGGAAATGAAAGAGAACATAATAAAGATCGTGATAGCATTAGATTCCAAATGCATCATCTCGCGCAATCAAATACAAACAGAAGAACTACGAGTCTGTCTATCAAAACTGCATTACCTATCTGCAGACACATATACATTTGCTGCTTATCACTTCAGACTGAACATTTGGTGGTATGCCACACTCAACTCACCAGCAGAATGGAAATTATTCTCTTTCCAGAGACACACATGGAAAGATCAATCTAGTAATAAATGTGTTTGCTATAGACTCACCGTTCTGATAACATGCTGCATTCCACCACCTCCAAAAGAATGCCCACAAGGCAATATCATAGCGTCATCCATAAGTACTCCTCTGTGGGATCAGAATTATAGCATAATGAATATAATAGTCATCATAATTACTAACAACTAAATCAGACAGAAGATTCTGAAGACCGTAGGCAGCAACACAATACATATGCAGTTCTCTCTGTAAGCTAAGGTGAAGAATAAAGATTATTATTGCTATTAACAAAAAGGCTTAATGCCTAAAGATGAATTACATGATATATATATATATATATGAGGGGGGGAAGCTAAATTCATCCCGACCCGTAGGCCCAACGGCAACCGTGGGCCGAGGCCCAAAGGGATGGCCTAGGATGGCCCAATCAAAGAGAACAGCCTTGAGGGCCGTTTGCACCATACCCCGAATAGAGTATGGGAGCTCAGCCTTGGAACTCACATTTAATGCGATTTGACTCGTGTCATGAGGCATTAAATGAGACTTGACAGGCAAAATACAACATTTAATGTGATTAGATTGGAAGATATCCACCATCAACTGTGATTTGGCCGAGGTAATAGTATTTACACAGGAGACTCCGCACAAGGTACAGGCCGAGATGAGGGCATTTATGATGAAAAGACCGAATTCAGTCTGCCAACCCTGTTACCGCCATTTGCGTGTGCAAAGGTAGCAGAGCCGTTTTGTAAGGAGACATGTAGGGTAGAAAATCATCAAGAGGATTGAGGACAGGGGAGGTTCGTCTCCTCCATAAAAGGGGAGGTTACAAAAGACCAAAGGTATGCATAATTCATTTTTACTAGCTAAAACTTCGCCAAATTGTTTTTTTATCAATTTCCCTCACTAAAAACAGTTCTAACTTTGTCATCATAGTGGCTTTTGGCGAGGCATTGCCGGCCAACTCACGTTTGTTCATTATTACAATTCATATTCCATTGGCGGATTCGTTTAGGCTAGGTTCAACCCCCATCAAACAAATTATATTTACGGGTCACCCCCGTACAATATATATATAGAGGCAAAACCATAGAAAACCCTAAAATTATAAAAAATACTAAACTACCCTTTAACTATATACTCTAACAAAAATACACTCTGACATCCCTCCTCAAGCTCATAATACGAGTTCGGAGAGCAACAAGAATTTGTCCAACAAAAAGCGATAGCGAGAAGTAGTGCACGTTTTTTTGAAGAAATCAGTAAACTAGAAGGTGAACGAGACAAACAGTTTAGTAAACAAATAGTGTCCAGCTGAAGATGGTGACGAATGAAGTAACAATCAACTTCAATATACTTCGTACGCTCATGAAACACAAAATTATGGGCGATTTAAATGGCACTCTTATTGTCACAATATAGAGAGATAGTAGAGGCAGAAGAGACACCCAAATCAAGAAGAAGCCACATTAGCCATATGATTTCAGCAGTAACATAGGCCATAGCACGATATTCAGCATCGGCAGTGAAAAGACCAATCATAGACCATTTCTTGCTTTTTCATGAAATACGAAAATCACCAAGAAAGAGAAAAAAAACCAATAGTAGATTTACAATCAGAAGCATCACCAACTCAGTCAGCATCCGCATATGTCTGAAAAGTCAATGAAGATGTAGAGGATGATAGCAAACTGTGAAATATAGTGTATTAGATGTAACGAATGAAAAGGAGCAAAGTGGAACAACTGAGTAGAACGAGAAGCAGAAACAAATTAACTGACAATATAAACAGCATACGCAATGTCAAGGCATTGACAACATGAACATCATAAGCAATTTCAAGGCATGTCACGGTGAAATAGACCAAACACCCAACCAACTTCCGATAAAGTAAAAGATCCTCAAGTGGCACACCATAAGTAAAGGAGAACTTAGCATGCAACTCAATGAAAAAGTCAACAATTTTATCATCGGTGAGTTGGGCACAGAGAATAACCTCGTGAACATACTTAGTTTGAGAGAGAAAGCAACCCTTAGGGCAAGAAGCCACCTCAATACTAAGAAAATACCAAAGAGGGCCCAAATCTTTTATCACAAACTCCCAAAAGAGATGTTGCTTGACTTTAGAGATAATGGCAGAGTCAGAGCTAGTAATGATCATGTCATCCGCATATAAGAGCAAGACAACAATACCAGTAGATATTTAACGAATAAAGAAAGCCATAAGTGCTAGGATGGAAGCCAGTTTGTGCAGCAGTAGACTGAAAACATTTATACCAAACACAAGGAGATTGTATGAGACCATAAAGGGCACGACGGCAACGGCAAGCCAAGCCCGAGGGATGACAGGGATTTGGAGCCATAAACTTCTTCGTTAAGATGGCCATTGAGAAAGGTATTCTTTACATCAAGTTGAAAGATGAACCACAACTACTGATATAAGTGTACAAACAGTGATCATTTTAGCCACAGGAGGAAAGGTTTCCTCGTAATGAACTCCATATTCTTAGGAAAAGCTCTTGGCAATCAAACCAACTTTGTAACACTCTAAAGAACCATTGAGTGAGTTTTAACTTTGTACAACCATTTACAGCTAATGAGATTTTTACATGCAGGTAATGGAACAAACTCCCAGGTACCAGTCTTTTAAAAAGCAGACAATTCATCAGACATTGCATTAATCCAATTAAGATCAGCGCATGCTTCTTTATAAGAGTGGGGCTCAAAATTAGCATGCATAGAAATAAAAAAAGCATGGTAGAAGGGTGAAAAACAAGTATGAGAGAAACTAGGTCTTACCGATAGATGGCGAGTACGCAATGGGTGGCAGATGACGAGTACGCAATGGGTGGCGGCGTTTAGGAGGGCGGAAGCCACAGGAGCAAAGGGAGGAGGGTCGGAAGCCACATGAGCAAATGGAGCAGGGTCAGAGCTACTGGGTAAAGGCGAAAAGGAGAAATAAATCAGTAAGAGTAAACCGACAGTAGAAATGAAGGCAGAGAGGGATGGGATGAGGAAGAGCTGATGGACATCAAGGGTAGAAGTGAACTCCTTAGAAAGCACATCAAGAAGAAAAGAATTCATGTGAACCAAATCATGTTTGCAAATGGAAGCATACTTAGGAGGAAGCTTAAAATAGGAAAAACGATCAAGAAGCACAACATGACACGAGACACATAAGCTTTTAGCAACAGGATCGTAGCACCGATATCCTTTTTGCTAGAGGTCATACCCTAATAAGGCATAGCACAACGAGCACTAAGTTTGCTGAGCTCTCTTTTAGGAAGAAGAACAAATAGACAGAACCAATAACTCGCAGCAATGAGTGATTGGGTGCATAGATGAAAAACTTCTCGTAAGGAGAGAGCCTAGAAAGGAGAGGAGAGAGCATACGATTGAGAAGATGCATTGCCGTAAGAACGGCTTCACCCCATAATATAGTAGGAACAGAGGAGAATAGAAAAGGAGATAAAGTAGTGCTAAGAAAATGCTGATGTTTGCGCTCATCTCTACTGTTTTGAGCCAGAGTACGAGAACATGAGGATTAATGAATAGTGCCAGAGGAAGCCAAAACATCAGTGAATTCAATCAGAAGGTATTCTCCACCCAAATCAGAATGAAGAACCTTAATAGGGGAAGAAAATTGTGTTTGAACCATAAAGTGAAATATGCGGTAAATGCGAAATAAATCCGATTTATGAGACATGAGATACACCCACAAAAACGAACTATAATCATCGATAAAGGACACATAATAAACTGAACCTCCCTTGGTGGGAACAGGAGGACCCCACACATTTGTATAAACAACAGAGAAATGAGAGGTAGTTTTAGACATGTCTTTATTAAAAGGTAAAACGAACATTTTGGCAACTTTACAATTACTACACTCAAAAATATCATTAACAGATACTTTACCTAAACTACCAGACCGAATCAAAATTTGTAAGCGTTCAATAGACAAATGTCCCACTTGAGAATGCCAAAGGTAAAAAAGAGAAGAATGTTGATTTAAAGAAAAAGACAATATAGCAACGGGAGAAACTACTGGAATGTGTAAGCTCTCTAGAATGTATAAGTCGCCAGCTCAACGCCCAATCCCAATTTGCTCCTTGAACATTCATTCCTAAACAATACAACCATCAGAAGAAAAAAAGGACATCAAAACCATAATAAAAAAGCTGACTAATAGATAGTAAACTAACAGACAATTACGATATATAGAAAACATTAGGAATAGATAAGGAGAATAAGGTGGAAGGAACAACCGAGCTAATAGAAATTACATGTATAGAAGAACCATATGCAGTGTGAAAAGTGATAAGGAAAAAAGGAGAAACGCGATTACTAATACTTGACAGATTCAATGTCATGTGATGAGAAGAACCAGAGTTAAAGATCCAAGTCGATGATGAAATACCTAAGTAGGAACTATGTGAACCTGAATGAGAGGTAGACATAGAAACATTTGAGTCCCAGGAGAGGCAAGCATAGCTTGAACTGATAAAATTAATCTATCAACGACTAGGAGGGAAGAGATGTGGTGCCAGTGAATGCAGGTGGAGCAAGAGCACCAAGAGGGCAATAAGACGGTGCTGGGGTACGAGAAGAAGAATAACCCTTTTGTGTTACCTTAGAGAAAGCAGTCTTCTAATAGCCCTTTTTTGTGATAGAAACCGCACTCATCCATAGTAACTCGTGACTTTGGCTTACCCACAAGGCCGTAACCTAAATCAAATGACATGAGGGAGTAGGCAGCAGTGGAAGACGAAAAGTAACACCCATTGATGAGAAAGTGGTAACAAAGATTAACTGAGAGGGAACGGTTATTTGGGCAACTTTGAACCTTGTCTCTTCTGCAATGAGTTCGCAAATAGCCCTATCAACGGAGGGTAATGGGAAACGATGAAGAATAGCGCCACGAAGTGGCTCAAACTGATCATAGAGGGTCTTGAGAAATTGTACCAACCTCTATTTTTTCTCTATACTAAAGATAACTGTAAGTCAAAAAGTTCCATAAGTGCCAATTGATCCGAGTAAGTTGTAATCTCATTGTAAAATTTTTGGATCAATTTGTATTTTGCTTAGCACTTCGAATAGACATCTTCAACTCACATTGCTTGGTAAAATTGGAAGTAAGATACATATTCTGAAGATAATCTCACACATGTTTTGCAGTTGTATATTTTGAGAAGTTCATGCCAATACTAGATTCCACAGAGTCGTCTAACAGGTGAGTACCTATGCATTCTCCATATCCCAAACGGCAATAAATGCATTATACCCCTCAAACTTCGAATTGGTCGGTCGAATGGTTGAACCTATTACATAACCTCAGCGCCCTTTTTCCAATAAGAAAGTTTTCCATGACATTAGACCAATATGAATAGTTGGTTCCATTAAGGCGGATGCTAATAGGATGCAATTTATCCTTAGCCATGGCGAAAGAAGAAGACGGTAGATATTGCAAACCAGATGATCAAACGAAGCCTCGAGCAAACGGAACCAACTAAGAACCAAAAGAACTAATTTGATGCACACCAAACAGGGACCAAAGACCAAAACAGGTATCCAATAGCACAGAAAATGCTTCTAGTCAAGGGTTTGGAGACCAAAGCTGATGAAAGACGAATGCAAAGTCTTTGACAAGGTCGTCGACAACAGTCAAGGACTTCGGTGGGGTCGCCAGTGGTTGGAGGTGCAAGGTAAGGGTCCAGTAAACCTCAGTGGTGGTCGTCGATGCAAAAAAAGTTCAATGAACCTCGTCAACGATCTGCACCGTAGGAGGGGTCATCGAGGCAAAAGAGGTCTCATCGGTGGTTGTCGGTGACTCATCGGTGGTCGGGGAGGGTTTTGAAGTAGTGCAACTAGGGTTTCAAAAAGATGACGTAGAAGAGGCTAGGGTTTCGAAGCTAGGGGTGCGAAAAACGAAGGGATAGGGTTTCAATTAGCTCGTTTAGGGTCGTCATTGAATCGTTCAGTGGTCGGTGAGGGTTTTGAAGTGTTGCGGCTAGGGTTTTTGAAGAGACAATGCTGAAGAGGCTAGGGTTGTGAAGATAGGGTTGCGATTGCAAAGAGCTAGGGTTTCAAAGCTACGTTTTGCAAGTAAGGAGAAGGCTAAGGCACTATACGCCGGCGAAGGAGAAAAAAGGACTAGTTGGCAACGACGACTGCTGCTAAGGTTTTGGTGGCTTTGATACCATGTAAGCTAAGGTGAATAACAAAGACTATTATTGCTATTAACAAAAAGACTTAATGCCTAACGACGAATTTCATAATATAAAAAGGTAAAACCATAGAAAACCCTCAAAATGTAAAAAAAACCAAACTACCCTTTAGCTATATACTCGATAACAAAAATACATCTCACCCCTTTAAAACAATATGGGAAATGGTCCCCATCTAGGTTAGAAAAAGAACCAAAGATGTTTCTCTAACAATTATGACAGGGTAAACAGTAAATTGGATTGGAGAGAAGATATAAACCACCTTCTATAGAGTAGACTTCAGACTAAATCACAAACCTCGTTTATGGACATTATCTAAAGATGTTAACCTTATAGTATTCGAAAAATTATTTAACCTGAGTCCTGGTCATGACAATTTGGGTGGGCCATGTAACTCATGTGAGTTAACAAGAATTTCCAATAGAAAAACCACCAAGATCAACAAAGAGGACCACCTTATATATATCATGCACTGAAAGATATTCCAGTTAGACTAATTCAAGAATAAAAAATGTGTATCTTAGATATTGATAAGAAAAACACATTTGGTAAATCCAGAAGATTAGTATTTGTATAGCATAGTATTATGATCTTTTTGTTAATGCAAAAACAACCAAACAGAAAGAATAAATGGATGCGATGCGTTTGGGGCAAACTAGCCATGGTCGTGCCTCCACCCCAACTCTCTCTATTCCCCCACAAAATCCCACAAAAGCATTTGGCAAACGATTTCCATCCCTTCGATATACATAATGATAAATATAATAGGTCAATGCCCCAAGTTCAAGGTGTTACTATGGAATTTTTCCAACATTGTTAGGGGTGATTAGAGAGGAAGTGATGGATCTATTTCATTTCTTTTTCAGGCATGGGTCCTTTGAGAAGAGCATCAATGCCCCCTTCATTGCTCTTATTCTTAAGAAGGATGAGAAAGAACATATTAGAGACTTTAAACCTATTAGCTTAATATGCACAATTTATAAGCTTTTGGAGGCTCAACAGTGTACTCCATCTAATAAAATTTGAGTCGCAAAATTCTTTCGTGGTTGGTAAATAGATAATTGATGTGGTGCTGGTGGCTAATAAGTGTTTCGACTCGATACTTAGGAGCGAAGCTCTTGAGGATGATTTGAAAGCAAGATATTGGGAACGTTTAAGATTATGAGAACTATGAGTTCCTTATTTATCTCTCACAGATGAAGCTAGATATTGGGAATGTTTAAGATTATGAGAACTATGAGTTCCTTATTTATCTCTCACAGATGATGGACTTGGGTGGGTAATAGACGACATGGATCCATAACTGTATCTCGCCAGTTTCTTTGCCAATTTTGGTGAATGAGTCTCTAGCAGGTCTCTTTCAAACTTCACGAGGATTAAGGCATGAGAATTTTGTTACTCATTTTCTTTTCATTGTTGTCATGGAGGCGTTTTGTCGACGGGTTCAGAGAGCGGTCCATGGTGGTATGTTGTAAGAGTTTGAAATTGGTCTAGTATGTGATTGTCCACAATTTGTTTTTCACATTCTCTTTGTAGATGACATGTGAGTCTGTGCGGTTACGAAACCGAGACAGTTGTGGTATCTCAAGTGTGTTCTCATAATCTTATCAAAATATCATACTATGATTTAGTAGAAGTTGTGGGTAAGCATACACAAACCTAAATATTTTGAATCAATAAATATATTTCTTTAGTAGTTTTTCACTATTAATTTTGATGAAAATTAATCTTGACATCAAATTACATTGAAATTTGCTAGTTTAATAATAAAGAACTTCATAATAAGTTAGTTTCGTTAATAGTAATGCAATATTTTGTGTGGAAGAGATGTTACACCACTCGGGCACACCATCCACATATTTTTTGTCTTCCTTTCAGGGGTACATCACAAACAATCTCACCATCCATTTGGGCTAACAACAAACCCAATACTTTTTCGTCTCAATAATGTACATGGAGGTGGGGTTCACAACATGTGGACTCTATCTCTAAATAAAAGGTTTGTGACCAAATTTGTATCGATGTCTGTCCACTTATCTTTTTCTTTTCAATGGTATTAAGATGATCAACTTATTTTATTAAATTAGCACCAATCCCATTTTATACAAAATTTCCACCATTAACAACTATAGTGTCCAATACGACTACTTGGCATAAAAGTCTTAAAAGCCTATTTGAATTGTCTTAGAAGTTAAGTTTATTTATTTTTTCTTTTTTAAAATAAATAAATTATTTAAAATAATTTAATTTATTGACTTTCTAGACAATTTAGCAAAATCAAAGATTATTCGTGTTGGTGATGCCCCAAATATAAGCCTTACTGTAGTTTTCGGGGGCAATATGCCCTTCTAGTTACCTATTTAGGCCTTCAATTGGAAGTACTGTTTGGTATGGAGTTTTAGAGAGAATTCAAGATCGTTGGCTACACAGAAACGACAGCACCTTGTCAAAAGGGGTAAGAGGCTTATTCTTCTTGTGAAGCACCTTATCTAGTCTCTTGACTTACTGATTATTCATGGCATTCTGAGTTCAACAGCTAGGCGATTGGAGAATCTGTAGATAAATTTCTTATGTGGAGGAATGTGTTGAGAATGGTTTCAGTTACCAATTAGCATATTGCAGTATTGTTTGTTCCCTCGGAACTAAAAGGGGCCTTAGTATCAAGAAGCTAGTTACTTTCAATAAATTCCTATTGGGTAAGTGGTTGTGAAGATTTTCGTTGAAGAGTAATAGTTTATGGAGGAATGGCATAGAAGGCAAGTATGAATCTTTGAGAGGGAATTGGGATAGCCCGCAGGTCTCTACATTTTATGGTAGAGGCCTGTGAAAGGATATTAGTAAGGTTTGAACGAATACTATAAGCACAACTTTTTTTCAAGTGGAGAGTGAGAATAAGGCGGGATTCTAGTTTGATTTTTGGTGTGACGATGAGGCCCTTTGCAGGTCTTTCTCTTACATTTTTGCTTTGACTATGAATAAAGGGGTTGTGGTTGTTGATTATTCCCACAAGGATTCTAACCTCTATTTTTGGAATATTTGGTTGAGTCGGGATATGCAGAACAAGGAACGGGATCAACTTTTGGTCCTTTTAGGGCTTCTATATGATCACAATATGGAGGGCTAAACTCTATTACATGTAGAAGAGACTGCAACGTGATTTTCAGCATCAAATCCTTCTGTAGGTGGTGGTCGTTGGATTTGCTAAGCGTGATTAGTAGTACTGGACTCAAGGCCCACAACAGAACTAGACTCAAGGCTCGTAACTTCACATGGCACTGTAACTTGCCTATGTAAATTCTAGTCTATATATTGTGGGTTGTTGTATCTTCTCGAGTATAGTGAAACACTAGTATGGGCGGATACAGTTTTGTAAATCACATATATCTTTGTGTCATGATTGGATTGCTGTTTGTGTTTTCTTGATTATGCTTCTCGCTTGTGTGTGTTCAGTTTATTGCCCAACAATTGCTGAGTAGTTAAGAGACAGTGAGACACCCTTCCAGTGAAGGGGTGTCTAGAAGGCGAGAGCCCCTATGAATGTGGCGTTTTTTGTTTGGGTTGTTGCGCTCGGGAGGATCTTGACCAATGATATTTTAGTCAAGAGGGAACTTGTGTTAACTTTCATATATCAGTTGATGGCCGGCCAAACAGATGAACTAAAACATAGATAGACCTTGGGGGCAAAAAAAAACTTCCACACAAACTTACGTCAAAGGATCAGAAAGAATCACCCTCAGAGACTCCGTGGAATACAATCCCTCCTTTCTTCCACTAAATCCACACCCATTTTCAACGACTACGCCCTTCTGCCCACTGCCTGACGCTTCTGGTCCCTGCAGAAACTGCGAATAGTATAAATCTCCGTTTGGGTCCGCAATCGTAACCGCATTCTGGAACTGATTAACTCGTCCTTGCTGCTGATTATCATTCTGATTTTCTCTGGCAGTTCTTTCATCATTTCCAGAACGCAGAATGTTAACATCTTCGGCCATTAATCCTCTGTTTGACCCAACTGCCAAAAATCAAACACCAAATAAGCAAACCCAAAACTTTACAATTCAACAATTTGGAAGATGGAGTTAGTGATCCTATTTCTTTCTTCTTACCATAAGAAGAAATGCGTTTCGATTTTCCATTGCCAACGGTATCGCTATTACTATGTTCGCTAGTGTTGTTGCTATTATTATTCTTATTATTGCTATCATCTACGCCAACAAGTGCTTCAACCTCACCATCCTTTTCATCGTCCTCATCGTCGTTGTCTTCGTCGTCGTCGTCCTCCTCCTCCTCCTCCTCCTCTTCGTCACCTTCCGATCCATCGCCGCTCCGAGTGATCGAATTCCGTCCGTTCCCGTTCCCGTTCCAATTCTGACTCTTCTGATGATGGTCCTGCCGGTGCCGGTGGTCGTCAACGTACAAGATCCGCCGGAACGCCGCCGCACCTTGGGGTTGAAAAAACTGGTCGTCTATGAAGCCGCTGAGTTCCCGGGTCTTCGGTCCCGGATCTCCGGCGCGGCGCTGAGGCGCGCCGCAGCTGAAGCGGAGACCCTCGTCTTGGAAGACCAGATGGGAGCTCAGGCCGTTGTCGAGCCGCCGGGGAGGTACTAAGCCCATGTTTTCCGACGTCATTGGGTGGCTCTCACCCCAAAATAATCCCAACAACAAATTGATGCCTGAAATTAACAAATTCAAGGGTTAGAGAGAGAGCAAAACCAGAAGTGATCGTGATAGTTCACCCCATGTGTTGGAGGGTTTTCACATGGTGAATCGATTGGGGGAGGTAACAGAGAAGATGGGGATAATAGGCTTACCTACGGCCCGTTTGAGAAAAAATAAGTAATATAAAATTTAATTTAATGTCTTATTTAGTTTATTTTTTAAAACAAAAAATAATAATTGACAGAAATTAAAAAATATATTAATAATTTAATTAAATAATAAAAAATAATTTATGAAGAATAAAAATAAGTCAACAAAAATGATCCCAAATGAGACCCAGGGCTTTGTTTGTGCTTAAACTTTGCATTTTTTGCATTTTTTTTTTTTAAAATTTCTTGACTAGATTATTTTTTACTTTCTTAAAGTTTTTTTTTTTTTTAGTGAAATGAATTGAAAAAGTTTGGAGAAAAATTTATTACAACGAAATAGGTAAGATAAGATTTAGTTTATTTTTATTTATTTTTATTTTTTGAGTTTTTTATATTTTAACAAAAATGATTATTTTTTTAACTCAATAAGTTAATAACTTAATTTGATTAAATAATAAAAAATATTTAAAATAAAAATAAATAGATAAACAATTATTTCAAAATGAAGCTGTGTGAGATAGCTTTTTTATGATTTTTTTGTTTTTTAGTAAAAAAAATTTATATTAGTTTAGACGGTAATATTTTTAGATTTCTATTTAGAAAAGTAAAAAAAAAGGACTAACAAATTAGATAAGACAAAAAAAGTTACTTTAAGACTTTTGTGTTGCTTTTTTCAATTTTAGTAAAAAAATTTTAGTTTTTTTTAAATAATTATATTTTTAAATTTTTTTATCGTGATAAATCAAGAAAGTAAATATATTAGCCCAAAATTTTTTAAAAATTCATAAAAGACAAAAAATGTCAAAAAAATTATAAAAAATCTAAGCCAAACAGAGCTATAGGCTTGACGCTAAAAAAGGAAAGAAACGATGTCATAGGTTCAACAGAAGTCAAAAACCGATTTTGGTAATGTAATTAAGCTCGCTTGTTGCTGTTGAATTCTTAAAAAGCAAAAATTAGGACTATGCTTAGAATATGGGTGTAAATTTTGTTAGTCCGGGGTGGTTTGAGGCCGCTTGAAGTCTGTCACTATGTGACTTTAGCTCGATTGAAATATAAGTGCTACACATATGGACTTATACCGTCTCTATTAAACTTATGAATTGGATCATCCTGTTTGTCCATCCATTTGACCCAAATATTAATATTTATTAATATTAATAAATTATAAATAAATTATAAACTAATATTAATATATAAAATATTAACTTATAATAAATTAATAAATATAAACTAATAAAATATATACTTACAATAAATTATAAACTTAATTAATTAATAAACTATAAACTAATATAATACACGTGTAAAGTGTAATATAATGTTTAAGTAATTGATAAAATTTAAATTTTAAATAATAAAATTTGTATTACATTTAATTATTTAAAGTGTTCAAGCTTATTGCATTTACTAATAAATCAATAATAAACTAAAAAACTTATAATAATATAAATTATAAACTTATAAACTAATAAAATATAAACTTATAATAAAATACTAAACTAATAAAGTATAAATTTATATAATAAACTATGGTTAATTAGCCTATGGTCCTATTTTGGCATTTTACTTGAGAATATATCCTATATAATAAACTTGTATTCCACGAGATTCTTTTAATAAGTTTACGGATTTTTATGTCCTCAAATTATTTTTCATAGATGTTCCATATATTAATTGCTTGTCAGCTTTTAAATAGAATGTTACAATACTAGTGAGTGATTGTTTATGAAGGATTTTAATTCCTTTTAATTCATAATAGAGAATATCTAATGATTCTATATTTTGCTTCATCAGGTTATAGAAATATAGAGAATAGGTTATAACATTTCATATGATAAATAGAGAGATTTTAATGTCCCAAATAAATGAATTTTCATTTTTAATTCCATTCGCCTGACTCTGTTGGAATTTTTTTTTTATGGTAATTCGAGATCCTTAATAAATGAAATCATCTTATGTTATTGGCTCAATTGGCACCATTTTTATTATTTAGTGTTGAAATATGGTAACATGATAAGACAAATATGTTTAAATGATAATATGGTAGCATGACCCAATCATTTATCCAATTTACGATTACTCATTTTCTCATTTTTTCATTTACGCAATAGAATTTTGTGCACAACTTAAATTCTTAATGGTGCATAAGAAATATTTTTTATTTTCTATTAGTGTAAATATTGAAAAAGAGAGGAAGAGTACGTATGAAATATGTTTAACCCAAATATTTGGAAATTAGTTAGAGCCAGTTTTTAGTCAAATATTCTTATGACAAAGTTTCGTGAGGGGGTTTATATGTTATCATATATGTTATTTATCAAAATGAAAAGCATGAAGAATCATAGAAACTGTCTCAAAATTACGCATTCTATTCTTATGTTTTCTTTTGTTGCAATTATTTTTTTGCATTTTCTCATCAACCAAAAATAAATCAATCAAAAACTCACCTACAGAGATCGAGTTCAACAATTTTCTTCACGCGATAGTAACACAATAGTAACAAACACATCTTATCACAAATCACAATAATACAATATTAACAAACTTACAAAATCTCATTCTCAATCGATAATAAATATAACGAAATCAAAATCAGAAAAACATACAACATAAAGTTGTAAAAAATACCAAAACGCATATGTTCATCTTCTCTCTTCTTCTTTCGGCATCAATATGAGAATGATAATCTCATATTAAATCATAGCAATGAGTTTACAGTAACTACGAAATCCTC
>JAOTRH010478913.1:0-25711 GCA_034768845.1 Heliamphora exappendiculata
GAATTAATTTTGAATTTTGAATTAATTAAATAAAAAATATTTAATCAAAATAAATTATTATTTTTCAAAAAATATAGAACAAAAAATAAAATAAATAAATACTTTTAATCAATACTTTAGCTGAAAAGTTGGAGAAAAAATTATGTATTTATTAAATTTTATTTGTTACGCATTTAAACACGAAAAGATAGTTTGATGAACCAGAATATTTGGAATCGTGTACATAGAATGATATTTGATTCTTTCAGATCGTGTATTTTTAAAATTAATAAATTTATTTTAATTAAAAGAATATTTATAACCCTCAAAAATATTTTAAAAATCTAAGTGGGAGAAAAAATTTATTCACAGATAAATCCCGCTGTCTCCATCACCAGTTTGTAGGCGATGCAATTAAATCCTGCGTGTCGGCAGTAAGGCCTTCATCCCCAATGGACAACTTAATTGCGGCATGTTAGGGTTGGTATACTGAAAATTATATTTTTAGTATTTAATTTTACAAAATTAGTTTTTTATTTTATGAGAATTTTTATAAGTAATGTTTGTATATCATTTTTTTGTTATGCATAGATACCCGATATTCTATATAATATTTATTCTGGTGTGTAGAGTACGATTTACACACAGAAGACCAAATTTTAGGTCCTTACAGAGTATAAGTTTTAAATTTATAGTTTAGATGGAAATTGACATACCATCGGTACGACTGTAGCATAGAGTTTTAGTAGGCCTGTCTTGGTTACGGGGAACAGATAATAGCGTTGTCTATTGTTTCGACTCTCTGTGCCAGTACACTTTTTGTGTATTGAACATGACATTTGGGATAATTAATTTTGTACTGACTACTGATTATATAAATTAATTCACACTCCAAAGTTATTATAAATAGTGCTTATCCTCTTAATCCTGAAATAATTGTTGATTTGCGTATATTTAATATTCGTTATTTTGATTCATTAGAGAATGCGATCTTATGTGGATCTATATTCTCGGTGAGTTGGATAGCGGTATTATTTATATGACGAATATTAATTATTGACGGAATTCACGTCCCGAATGATCAGGATTGATGATACCTCCTTAAGGATGCTTATAACTTTTGACCGGGCCAAACCCTGCAGGTGGATTTAATTATCTGGCGGTCAAATAAGTTAAGAAGAAGGGTTTAACAAATATCAAGATGTCGATTAAATTAAATTATCAGTAATTAAATTTAATTTGCAGGTATCAGGAATCTTAACGTTGGGAGAAATGGTAAGTATTTAATAACAGGAGCTCAATGCAAGAAGGTTTTGAGATTATGGGTTAGAGTGCAATTATAGATCTTTAGTGGTGTGAACTATAATTCAGTATTTTATGAAAATTATAGAAACTGCTGCGTCTTTCTATAATTGCAGTTCCACTATAAGTCTAACTCATAATTACTCTCCAAGTCCCTGCTGTAGTCCTATATATACGCGGGTAGGCTGAACCAGTTTGAGATTGATAGTTCATATATAATTATCATTGAGATATTATTTTTGTCTTTCAAAGACTTAAAATATCGGGGTTCTGCCGGTACAAGTTCTCGGAGGATCGTAACCTACATTACATTCGAGGATCGCGTAAGAAAATACAGTAGAAAATCTAACTAGAGTTTCAACTCGGAATCAAGTCGTAATTAAAAATTAGATCGACAAAAGGTATTCATCTAAATTAACTTTGGTTGGACGGGTTTATTTTTAATCTTTTGACGTCAAAATTTTATTTGGAACCCGTTTCGGCGTCTCCCAGTCTAATTAATTTTTTATCGAAAATCGTTTTACAAAAATAATGATGTTGGCAGTATTGCCTCCAACAAATTGGTATTAGAGCCATTTTGTTTTTTGTTTACGGTTATCATGGTTGGTTAGATTTAGAACTGTACAAACTTTGTTTTGCAGATGTTTTTAATTTCGATTTTATGATCATCATTTTATTTTCATGTTTGATTGATTGCGTTGATGATGATTTAATTATTTTTTAATCACGGAAGTTAATCGTGATAGATTAATTATTTTAGATCAAATGTGAGCCTACGAGATGTAAGTTTCGATGTAAAATTTTTTCATGTTCTTTAAGTTTTTTTCTTGTTTATTAGAAAGAAAAAATAAGAACATGTATAGAAGAAACGACGGCGGCTGGCGACGGCAACTGGCGGTGGTTCCGGCTGTTTTAGCCGTGCAAAAAGTTTTTTTTATTGCTTTGCAATTTTTTTTTCTGGTTAAATAAATTTAAAAATAAAAAGGAGAAGCGCCACCAAACGCAGCCTTGTGGTGCGGCAGCCAAGCCAAACACGCAGCAGCATAAAAAAAAAAGGCTGGTTTTCCAAGTGAAGCAACGAAGCCGCAGCACCATCCAAACGACGCAAGTCCCAAGCATGAGCCGGTTGTTTCAGCCAGAATCCAAAAGCCCACAGCAGCGCTGTTTTAGCATCAGGCGCTATCCCAAGCATCCAGGCCGTTTCGGTGCACAGCAGCACCGTTCCAGCGCTAAACAGGGCGCTATTCCAGGTGGCTTCTTTGACTTAAAAAGTGGTTTCCAGATCAGCTAGTTCCAGCAGCAGTTTTCCCACAACAAATAGTGGCGCAACAGTTTCCATGCAACGATGATGATGATGGGTTTTTAGTTTTCATGTACAGAATGTTTTGGTGATAATATAATCACTTTGGGATTACAAATCTAATGCCACGTGGGAATCATAGTTGTTGGATTTATTCATGATTCTTGGAACTTAGGAAACCAATGGAATCCCAATCAAAACACAGCAGGCTACAAACGTGAAGCAGCAAGTGCGGCACAGCGCTTTGCGGCGGCGCGTGGCAACGGCCAGGTTCGGGCCAGAGGCGCCGGTGGTGCTATTTTTTTTGGTGTTCCAGACTGATTTGATTGATATGTATTATCATATAAAATGAAGGATTCCTAATACAAACATGATAAGGAAAAGTTGGAATTTTGTAACAACTGAAATACTGAGAACTTATCTCTGAGTAGAAGACTGAAATTTTTTAAAATTTTAATTTGATCATTAAATTGGAATATTAATATTTATTTTACATTTAATTTATTTTTATATATTAATTGCGTAGATGATAATTATTTGTTTTATTTATTCTGTTAATTTAAATAATTCAAAAATTCGATTTTAACTAAATTATTTTGTAATGTAAACAATAAAATTAAGTTTGTTTTAATTAATTAATTTTAATTAAATAAATTTTTTTGGATATTTTATTTTATTACAAAATATCACGTTTAAAGATGATTTTTTTGAATTTGGATATCGTGAAAAAACGTGAGAATTAATTTCAAATTTTGAATTAATTAAATAAAAAAATATTTAATCGAAATAAATTATTATTTTTAAAAAAATGTGAAACAAAAAATAAAATAAATAAAAACTTTTAATCACTACCTTAGCTGAAAAGTTAAAGAAAAAACTTTGCATTTATTATATTTTATTTGTTACGCATTTAAACACGAAAAGATTGTTTGATTAATCAGAATCTTTGGAATCGTGCACACGGAAAGATATTTGATTCTTTTAGATCATGTAATTTTTAAAATTAATAAATTTATTTTAATTAAATAAATTTTTATAATTCTCAAAAATATTTTAAAAATTTAAGTGGGAAAGAAAATTTATTCACAGTTAAATTTCGCGGTCTCCATCACCAGTTTGTAGGCTATGCAATTAAATCCTACGTGTCGACAGTAAGGCCTTCCTCCCCAACAGACAGATTAATTGTGGTATCGCTAGTACAAACCTTTTGTAGGGACAATTCTAGATAATTGTTAGTGTATATTACTTCTCTATCTGAAAAGTTCATTGCGAAGCGATTGATTTTGAATTAAGTGATGTTAACACTTAGCCGTATATAATAGTATCATCTGTAATTAAGTCACTGCTATTATATATTAGACTGAAACTATGTGAATTATTTAATTTTACTCGGCAGGGTTAGTTGACTAGATAGTAAAATTAAAAAGAATTGATCTGTCTGGTCTTATGAAGAATAGTAGACGATCTCCCATTGAGACATGCTATACTCAGGCGATCAGGCTGCTGGCGAATTAATTTTAAAATGGTAGAGGGAACCAAATTAAAATAAATTCAAAAATTTACTCATCATAATTAACAACTTTCTAATTATGTGATTCTCATGAATAAAATGACTTTCAACCCACTCGCTTTAATACTAAAAAAAAAAAATTTCGGGACTGAATTTTGTTGACTAAAAAAGTAACTTGGATATAACTTTAACTACGAATGGTATTCCTTCAATATCAGGAAATGTGTCTATTTCAGAAAAATATACTTTCTCTAGGCCGAAAGGCATAAAGAAAAAAAATATTTAGAAACAGGGATACACGATTTCTTAGGTAGTTAGTAGGCCACAGACTATTGTGAAAAAGTCGAAAGACAAATGTTTTCATTAAAATCAGATACGATACTAGAAAAAGTTATGTTTAGTATTTTTCAAAATGCTGAACAAATAGGGTAATTTATGTTCACTAGTTGTGAAAACATGTTTAGCGGTGTTATCTACCGGTACTTGGTGTGTAGAGATGCTGGAGGTACTAATCATGTTTACAATTCTTTGTAGAGGATCCAAGTAACTCGACAACTTAGTGATGGAGATATTTATCTGCATATGAGTAATAATACAAAGGTAACAGCAATTGCAGTAAGAGATATCACTCTCAATTTTGGTAGAGTTTGAATTTTAATATTGAAAAATTGTCTTTTTGTACCTGTTATTAGAAGGAACTCAGTTTCCGTTATGGATTAGCTAAAGACGGATGTTTAATTTATTTTAATAACTTTGTAATCATTAAGGACAATAAACGGGTTATCTGTTTTGGTACATTGGTGAATGATCTTTATATTATTACTCCAATCTCTATTATACTGCAATTGACTGAAATAAATAACACATCTAATTTACCATATTAGAGAAAGTTTTCTTTTTTAATAAATCAAACGTTTTTTTGGCACTTATGCTTGAGTCATATTAATCTAAAAAGGATAAACAGACTGGTAGCAGATGGATTTTTGAGTTCATTGAAAGTGGAAGTACTTTCAGTTTGTGAATCTTACTTAGAAGGTAAAATGATCAAGAGATCCTTTTCGGCCAAAGACTACAAAGCTAAAGAACCGTTGGAGCTGATTCATTCTGATGTGTGTGGTCCTATTACAATTCGGGCTAGAGGTGGCTTTCAGTACTTCATCAGTTTTATTGATGTCTATTCAAGGTATGGATACATTTACCCGATGCACCGTAAATTTGAATGTTTTGATAAATTCAAAAAATTCAACGCGGGAGTAGAAAAGCGTCTAGGTAAAAGTATCAAATCACTACGATCCAACCGCGGTGAAAAATAACTCTTTGATGAGTTTAAGGACTACTTATCATCAGAGGATATTACATCTCAGTTGACTATACTTGGCACTCCGCAGCAGAATGGTGTAGCAGAAAGAATGAATAGGACTTTTATAGAGATGGTAAGGTCAATGATGAGTTATTCAGGTTTATTCGATTCGTTCTAGGGACTCGCTTTAGAGACAACGGCTTACATTCTGAACATGATACCTTCTAAATTAGTACCTTTTACTCCTACAGAATTGTAGACCGAGCGTAAGCCTTGTCTAAAACTCACTCGAATTTGGGGATGTCCAGCATATGCGCTGAAAGGGAACGCGAGTAAGTTGAAACCAAGGACAGAAATCTGTTTCTTTGTGGGGTATTCCAAGGAGACGAATGGTAACCTATTTTATAATCCTAACGATTAGAAGGTCATTATTACTAGCAGCAATACCCGATTCTTGAAAGAAAATTATATTATAGATCACAGGCTTAATAGCAAAATTGTTATGAAAAAACTGAAAAAAATACTAGTAGAACGGAAGAACATGTCACTAATATTCTATTACCTCGTCGTAGTGGGAAGATTATCGGGACATGTGCAAATCAAGAACAAGGTACTGTTGCACAACGTTCTGATTCTGCATAGCGTGTTATTGCTAGTATACAGACACATGTAGTGTCTTCTTGTAGTGGAAGGATTGTTCATCAACCTGACCGGTATATGTTCTTGGGAGAGTTTTTTGACAAGATTCCGACAGAACTAGATACCGAACCCTATAACTACAATGAAGCACTTCAAGATAAAAATATAGATGGATTTAGAGATGAAATCTATGTATTCCAATCAGGTCTGAAAACTTATAGAACCACCCAAAAGAATAAAATCCATTGGATGCAAGTGAATCTACAAAAGAAATAGATGAGCAGACGGAAAGGTTGAAACCTTCAAAACTGGACTTGTTGCTAAAGGGTTCACTCAGAAAGAAAGGATCAATTATGAGAAAACTTTTTTACCGGTAGCCATGCTTAAGTCTATCCGGATTCTCTTATTTATTGTCGCTTATTTTGATTACGAAATCTGACAAATGAATGTCAAGACAGCTTTCCTTAACGGAAGTCTTGATGAGTGTATATATATGATACAACCAGACAAATTCATTGTAAAAGATCAAGAGCACATGTTGTGCAAGGTTAAGAGATCCATTTATGAACTTAAGTAGGCATTGAGGTCTTGAAATACTCGATTTGATCAAGTCATTAAGTCTTATAGTTTTGATCAAAGTTTGGATAAGTCCTGTATATACAAGAAGCATGACAGAAGCGTAATGATTTTCTTAGTACTTTATGTAGATGATATATTGTTTATCAGAAACGATGTGTGGGCATTATCTATCGTTAAAGTATGATTATCTGAGTAGTTCAATATGAAGAATTTGGGAGAAACCAATCACATCTTTCGAATCAAGCTTGTGCGAGATCAAAAATAAAAGATGTTGGGTTTATCACAAGTAAAGTATATCGATGATATCCTTGTTCGTTTTAGTATACAAGATTTTAAGGAATGATTTCTCTCTTTCAGGGATGGAATCACTCTATCCAAAGATTAGTGTCCTAAGACGCCTAACGAGATAGAGAATATTAAGGCGATTCCTTATGCTTCAGCAGTAGAAAGTTTGCTATGCTCTACTCTGCACTAGACCTGACATCTGTTTTGTCGTTGGCATGGTTTGCAGATATCAGTCTAATCCAGGGCAGGAGTATTGGACTGTGATAAAGAATATAATCAAGTATCTAAAAAGGATTAAGGATTATATGTTGATTTACTAGGCAGACAAACTAGAACCTTTGGAGTACACAAATTTAAATTTTTAGTCAGACATATAGCTTACATCAAGAGACAATCTTGAAGATCCTTTATAAAGAGCTTACCGGTTAATATTTTTGATAGTCATGTAGAGGGTATGAGAGTCAGATGTTTGGCAGCACGATTTTGAGTATAAGTGAGGGATTGTTAGGGTTGGTATACTGAAAATCATATTTTCAGTATTTAATTATATTTTAATAAAATTAATTTTTTATTTTATAAGAATCTTTATAAGTAATGTATATGTATCATTTCTTTAATGTTATACATATATGTCCGATATTCTATATAGTATTTAATTTGGTGTATAAAGTACGATTTGCACACAAAAAATTAGATTTTAGGTTCTTGCAGAATATAAGTTTTTTAATGTTCACAGTTTAAATAGAAATGGACATACCATCGGTACAAGTGTAGTACAGAGTTTTAGTAGGCCTGTTTTGGTTACGGGGAATAGATAATAGCGTCGTTTATTGTTCCGACTCTCTGTGCTAGTACACTTTGTGTGTATTGAACGGGACATTTGGGGTAATTAATTTTATATTAACTATATTAATTAATTCGCACCCAAATATTATTATGAATAGTGCTTATTCTCTTAATCTTAAAATAATTATTAATTTGCATATATTTAATATTCGTTATTTTAATTCATTAGAGGGTGCGATCTTATATGGGTCTATATTCTCGGTAAGTTGGATAGCGGTATTATTTATATGGCAAATATTAATTATTGATGGAATTCACATCCCGAAAGATCGGAATTGACGATACCCCCTTAAGGAAACTTATAAGTTTTGACTGGCCAAACCCTGCAGGTGTATTTAATTATTCGGCGGTCAAATAAGAAAATCAAGATGCCGATTAAATTAAATTGTCAGTAATTAAAATTTAATTGGTGAGTATGAGGAATCTTAACGTGTGGAGAAATGGTAAGTATTTAATAATATGAGCTTAATGCAATATGGTCTTGAGATTATGAGTCAGAATGCAATTATAGTTCTTTAATGGTGTGAACTGTAATTCAGTATTTTATAAAAATTATAAAAATCGCTGTTGGTTTTTCATAATTACAGATACCACTATGAGGTTTGCTTAATTATAGAAATCGCTGATACATGTCTGTGTTCTATTGAAAATCTTTACTCATAATTACTCCACAGTCCTTACTGTAGTCCTATAAATATGCGGGTAGGTTAAACCAGTTTCATAACTCTTCTTGTAAGACTAAAGCTATTTAGGTTCTGCCGGTACGAGTTCTCAGAGGATTATAGTCCACACTATATCCGAAAATTACATAAGAAAATACAATAGAAGATCTGATTGGAGTTTCAACTCGGATTGAAATCGTAGTTGAAGATTCGACCGGTAAAAAGGTATTTTTCTAAATTAACTTTGGATGCACAGGTTTTATTTTGATCGTTTGTCATCAAAAAATTTTATCTGGAGCCCGTTTTGGCGTTTGCCCGTCTAATTAATTTTTTTCGTTAATCATTTACAAAAATAAAAAAATTTGAAAATCTTGCCTCCAACACCCTCGCCTTGTGGTTCGGGATGATGGTTTTGTAAAGTCATGACCCTTGTCTCAACCATTCGAACTCTTAAAAGTTTGTTTGAGAAGCAATGGTCCCACAGACAATGCTGAAATATTGGTGACGGAATTCGATCGAACAAGAATTGGTCTTGACTCCAAAAAAGAATCATGCCACCAGCACCCAGAGTACTTGAATGGGTTAGCAATACTTGATATCGGTGTAGTGCCTCTAGGCGAACCTACAATGTCAAAGTTAGATTGTGCCCACCTTTTATATCAGTAATTGAATTTAATCAACTTAAATATTGTCTTACCTTTAGCCTTATGGCCGTTTCTTTTTATATAAGATCTCTAATCACCAAGATATCTTTTTACCGTTTTACAAATCTCGAAAATCTCGTTTAGTGTAGTTTATGATGCTCGACAGGAATTTCGATGTAGAGTGAGATATGACATTGTCGAATCGATTATCAGTAACGTGATTCAAGGACTACTTCAACAGTTGGCTTATCAAGAATTGTTCTTCCTTTACTTGATAACGGGCTTGGTCTTCTTTTTCCAAGATCAGGCTCAATCGATCTTTGGTAGCAATTTGCTTATTCAATTATCTTTTTCCGCTTATGCGCGCGCGCACACACATATGTATATATATCATGACAAAATATTATATTATAAATTTTATTTATTTTATTTACTAATGTATTTCTAATTTTGCTTCGTGCACAAATTCAAACATAAATTCAAACACAACTGTCTTATAAGTAGTTAAGGCTGTTCAAAAACACTAATGAATTCGCAAAACAAGACTGAACCGGTCCAAATCAATGATTCAGTTCGAATTTTTTAGTTAACCGATCCAGTTCAACTATATGATCCAATTCGATTATCAATTTCAGTCTCACGATTCCGATTTAAAACCGAATTGAACCGTACGAAATATATTATATAATAATTATTCTAAATTTATAATTATATATATATAATATTCTATATATAATTACATAATAATTAATACTATATAACTATATTATGCATATATATAATATTCTATATATAATTACATAATAATTAATACTATATAACTATATTATGCATATATATATATATATATATATATATAATATTTTGTATTAAATTTTTTAAATATTTATAATAATAAAATTGCTATTCTTGCAAGTATAACTATATTTTTTATTTTTCTTTTAATTTTAAATAGATTTCACTCTAATAATTTTATGTCTCGTGTCTCTAAAAGTTTGTATTTTTAGATGATTATGAAACTTATTATATTATATTACTAACTAGAATATTATGTTATTATTTTTAATATTTTAAAATAAAAAGTTGGAACTAACCTAAAATTGACTCATTTGAACGGGTGAATTTTGATTTGATTCAACTAAATTTAACAATTTAATTTAATTTTTAAATTTATTAAGAACTAAATTAATCCCATTCGTTTACACTTGAAATTTTGTTTTTATTATCCCACTTATTCTATGTACGGTATATATAATAATTATTGTAGAAAGCTTCAAGCGATGATGGATACTCCAAGTTTGGTTCTCCTCCTTTCTTGTATTCTCATAAGCCTTCGCCTGAGCACGTCTCAGTTCTGCTCTTACACGGCCAACTTCACTTCCAACACCACGTACGCCAAAAACCGCAACCTCCTCCTCTCTTCCCTCGCCTCCAACACCACCGCCCACGGCGGCTTTTTCACCGCCACCCTTGACCAAGACTCCGACACCGTTTACGCCCTGGCTCTGTGCAGGGGCGACATCTCCACAACGGATTGTTTCAACTGTGTCAACTCATCGAGTCACGCCATCATGACCAAATGTCCCAACCAGAAAGAAGTCACCGATTTCTCCGGCCCGAGTCAGGATCACTGCATTGTCCGGTGCTCCGACAGTTGGTTTTTCGGTGTTTCGGACGCGCTCCCATCCGTGTTCGTGCGGGCTCCGGATAATATCACCGGCGACGTCGGCGACTTCGATCTGTCCTTGAACGTTTTGATCACGAGCCTTTCGATTCAAACCGCCGCCGGTGGCTCGAGACTCAAGTTTCATTCTGACGAAAATCCCTACTCGGGATTGTACACTATAACTGCTCTCACGCAGTGTGTCCCCAGCCTATCGCCGGCCGATTGTACGGATTGTCTAATGGCAGCGGTGAGCCTTTATCAAGGGTGTTGTGCGCGGAGTCGAACGGTGAATATTATGAAACCAAGCTGTACTTTTCAGTACTTTGTGTCCCCGTTGTTTGCTGCACCGCTGCCCTCTCCGTCACCTCCGCCGTCGACTCCTATTGCTCCTCCCCCTCCGCCATCAACCAACACGACAAGCAAAGAAAGTACGCCTACATCTCCTCGGTGGATGGAACTTGAATTTGTAGCAGAAGATTTATCCTAAATTCTAGGGTTGCGATTGGAGTTAAAAGTAAAGCATAACCGTTACTTATATCAATCGCAGAATGACACTGATGAATCTATCTTATTTGAGTTGCAGGCTAGGAACTCCTTAACTTAATTCCAATTATTAATAGATCTATGAAATTTATTTGGAACTTCGTTGTCAAATTAAAATTTTGATCAGCTACTGCAACTCAGTCTGTTTGGTTTGAGCAATTTAGTGAAAAATGACAAGAAAGAAAGAGCAAGAAAACTCTATTATTTGCTAGATTTGTTTTTTTAACACCAAATCTCACCTGTATCTCAATTTCTTCTTATCCAAAGGGGATAATGGAAAATCACACTCAATTCTTTTTATTTTCTCGTCAAGATGAAATAGCTCAATTTTTTTTTTTTTTTCATTTCCCTTTCTTTTGAGAAATTGATAACTCTAACCTGATCATTTTATGTCCAGTGCAGACAGCATGAGCAGAACATTTCATATTGCAATTATCGTCGTTCCAACGAGTATTTTGTTAGTACTAATTGCCGTTGGCTGTGCCTTTTCCAGATTAAGGAAGAGAGAGGATGCTGGAAGTAAGTTGATTTGTGCTTTAATGATCGTGGCTATTGAAAAATGCTTAGCATTAAATGTTTTGTGATTTCACAGGCATGCAGCAAAATTGTTTAGGGTTTCATCATGACAACATATCGTGCATTAACCAGTAAATACTGAAAAATACAAACAGAAATATATATTTTTTCCCTTTTGGTTGCATAATTTTGTCTAAATCATGCAAATATAATTTCATATTTAAGAAAGAATTGAAACTTCTTGAGCTTGTCAAAAGAATTGAAATCAGGGTGGTGCAAGCATCTACAACATTTATATCAAAATATACGAATCGTATCCACTCAACAGCAATAGTTCATTTCACAATAATAGTATAATGATCAAAACATAATCACTGTTGCACTGATACTTAAAATTAGATCATTGAAGCCTATTCTATTGAGATGGCTATCACTAATTCAAATTTCGAATTTTGTTAAACAATGAAAATTATAACATGACATGTCCCAAATCAAGCCAAACAAAGTTTTATATCTCAATAAATAAAGGCAGCTACATGGATTCTTTTGTGTCATTTTTCTAATATATCAATAGCTATAAGTTCATTACATTCACTACGTGCTCTTTAGAATTCTCTATTTAACTTTACCTTTTTCTCAAGGCGAGGATGCATCTCAATCTGTAAGAGCGGATTCATTGAGATTTGACTTCGCAACAATAAGAACTGCAACAAATGACTTCTCCGATGCTAATAAGCTGGGACATGGTGGATTTGGTTCGGTGTACAAGGTAACAAAACAGTCTTGCTAGCTATCTTGGTAACACAGAGAGTGGATGTGCAAAAACCCCATGATGGATCCACATTCAACAGGGTAAGCTCAAAAATAGACAAGAAATTGCTGTTAAACGACTCGCGAGTCCCTCCAAACAGGGTGAGGTTGAATTCAAGAATGAAATTGTTTTGATGACCAGGCTCCAGCACAAAAATCTTGTGAGGCTCATTGGGTTCTGCTTGCAAGGGAAAGAACGGCTCCTTGTCTATGAGTTTGTCCCCAACGCAAGCCTTGATCGTTTCATTTTTGGTATGGCTGCATCTACCACTAGATGCACGCTTTTGATTTCAAATTCTGAGAATTTTTTTATCGGCTGCGATTTCTGATTATATAAGCATGACACACAGCTTCATTTTTGTAATTGTGGGTTCCAATATAGTTGTGCATAGTGATTATTTACTATTTGGGTGAATATGCAGATCCAATCAAGCGGATGCTACTAAATTGGGAAACACGTCACAAAATCATAATAGGCATTGCTTGCGGACTTCTTTATCTTCACGAAGATTCTCAGCTGAGGATCATTCACCGTGATCTCAAGGCGGCTAATGTATTGCTAGATGGTGAGATGAACCCCAAAATTGCAGATTTTGGCATGGCAAGGCTGTTTGTTGTTGATCAAAGCAAAGGCAAGACTAAAAAAATTGCAGGGACTGTGTAAGTTTGCATATCATTTTTCTGATTAATCACAAATTATTTCTCATGTTTCACATTTCACAGGGTTAATATTTGTATCCTGGAAAATAGACATAGTTTTGAAGGGATATTAAATGAGGCTTGTTAGCACTGTCAGTCTGCTAGCTTTTCAAATAGGAGTTAAGGGGTTCAAGCCTAGCCAAAAGTAAGGTTAGGGAGGTGGATGGGTGTGTATTTGCTAATTAAAAAAAAAAAAAATCATCAATTCGGTTGTTGATTTGGTGCAGTGGGTACATGCCCCCTGAGTATGCAACCTACGGGCGATTCTCTATGAAGACTGATGTCTTCAGCTTCGGTGTCTTAATTCTCGAGATTGTGAGTGGCAAGAGGAACGGTGCTTGTGGTGGTCCTGAGCATGCAGAGCATCTCATAAGCTATGTGAGTGCATAATTTTTTAGCCCATATGGACCGCAGTTGATGACTGGTTCAAATTTCCTAAATCTCAGTTACTAGTAGCAGTTTGCATGCAAATACTATTTGTAACAATCCAAATAGAACTCAGTTATTGTTCTTTTTTCATTAATGTACAATGGGATTTTATGCTGTGTATGCACGGGTTAGTGATTATTGAATTTCATCTACTTTTAGGCATGGACAAAATGGACACAAGGCAAAATTTCAAGTCTGTTCGACCAAACATTGAGTGGAGGCTCGAAGAGGGCCAAGATGAGGTGCATTCACATAGGCCTATTGTGTGTGCAAGAGAATGTGGCCAAGAGACCAACAATCGGTTCAGTTGTTTTAATGCTCTATGGTGTCCGTTCGAGTCTCCCAGAACCCACAAAACCTGCATTTCTGATGCAAAGCAGCCCGGAGCTGCCACGAAACACCATCTCGCACGACAAGTGTCTGTCAAAGGTTAAGAGTTCAGATCAATCCATAGAGCATCCTGTGGACGTATCCGTCAATGAAACTTCAATTACTGAGCCAGGTCCTCGATAGCGTTCGATCGAGGGGAAAATTGAACAAACATCTTTGTATCAAGATACATTGAGTAACTAGTGACTTTTGCGAAGTTTTGGAGAAATTAATGTGGAAATTTGATTTTACTAATGTAAATCATTCTTCGGTCATTATAGTCTTGGTCCAGTTTTATAATTTCTGTTGGGTCAATTGGACGGTTGAATCTTTCTTGGTTTATGGACAGATGGGGACTTTGGGGCATCAATACTGTTCATTGTATTGAATCGAATTTTTCAGTGGTTTAGGAAAAGAAGAAATTATTTAGTTATATTTCAAAAAGATGTACGTAGACAAAGTTTCCTATTGGAATAATCCGAAACTTGACGAGGAATAAAGGAGAGGAGAAAGAAAAGTTGTCTTTCTTTTAATCCACATAAGAGAACAAAGAAATCATTTTATATATAATTTTTAGATTTTTTCCATTTTTAATGAAATATTTTTTAACATCCATTCAAATTGTCATATTTTTGCAAAAAAAATCTTGCCACTAGTAATAAAAAATGAATAGAGTGTTGTGAAAGTAATAATGTAAACTTTAAAATCTTGCAATAAATAAATGGAATGTTGAAATTAAAGATGTAAAATAACTTGTCTTGTAATAAAGGGAGAAACATTTTTTAGAAATAAAGAAAAAGGAGACGGTTCTCACGAGCAATAAAGAGCCGAGCAAAAATAATAATTCTAAGAATTCAGAATAGGTTCTAGAAATTTACCTAGAACCTTCATTTTTTCTCTTTTTTTTAACTTTTTCCCTCTCCCCCCCCCTCCCTCTCTCTCTCTCTCTCTCTCTCTCTCTCTCTCTCTCTCATTTTTCTAATTTTTATCTCTCTCCCTCCTCTCTCTCTTCTCTCTCACACATGGTTAAGCGTATGTGTGGGTTAGTTTATTTTTGAAAATTTTTGACTTAAAAGTCACAAAAAAATCAACTAATTTGATTTATTAATTTTTTTTACTTTTTTTACATGATTTGATACATATTTTTTTATAAAAAAATCAAAAAACTTAAAAGTCACTAAAAAAAATTAGTCCAAAGGCTATAAATTAAACATCTTCCTATTTAATTCTAAACACTTTTTTTTTCTCTTTTTTAATTAATGTTAAATCATTATTAAAAATATTAAATATTTATGTTATATTAAATCATTTATTGTAAAATATAATGTTTATAAATATATGTATATATATACTATATAACATTTTATAATAATAAATTTAAAGAGGTACTTAATTTTTCTCTAGTTCTGACAGATATATCATAGCAAATAAGGTTGCTGTTGTACCAAAAACACAACATGATTTGTTATGTTTTAAAATAATTTTTTTATATAATTTTATGATTTAAATCGTTCATATTGTAGATCTTATTGATTATATTACTCATATATAATATTAGATTTATTAATTAATGTTAGCCATTTGATCTGATTACAATATTAGATTTAAAACATAGCAAACACTATTGTGCTTTAGGCACAACATTTTCTATATCTTACCTATAAAAAAAATCGATACACTATTCATATACAGAACTATGGTAAAAAAAATTATAAGTAGACATGATGGCAAAAGAACAACTGTTGCTCTATATTTTCGTGTCATAAAATAAAATGGAAGGTGACCGAATGAATTTGAGACTTACAATAAAAATGAGGTGACTGGCATTTAAATTTCGGGATAAATGAAGTAGCTGACACTATTTTAAATCACAATAAATTTAAATTTTGGATTCTATTCTTTACGATATGTACTAATACTAGTGAAAATTTAGATAATACTTTGAATTTATTATTATAAAATATTATATGTACATAGATATATTTTTACAAAAATATTATTTAACAATAAATAATTTAATATGACATAAATATCCATCTAATATAATATTTTAGTTAATTAGTCTAAATTAAAATTTAATCTTATTATTTATAATAATATAATTAACTTGAAAATGATATAAATATAACATTTAAGATTTTTAATAACGATTTAACATTAATTAAGAAAAGAAAGAGAAAAATAAGAGTTTAGAAATTAGAATTAGATAGGAAAAAATGTAAAAATTTAACTACCTAAGTGAAAGAGGAGAGAGAGAGAGAGGTGAAAAAAAACAAGTTAAAGAGGAGAAAGAAAATGTAGGTGAAAATAAGAGAGAGAGAGAGAGAGAGAGGAGAGAGGTGAGAGAAAACAAATTAAAGAAGAGAGAGAAAATGAAGGTTCTGGGTAAATTGATGAAAACTTATTCTGGTTCCTAGAATTATTGGAGCAAAAATGCCCTAGGCTTTTCAATGGTCATTGGGTAGCCGAATGGTCTATTTATAAAATAATTTAGCTGATTTAATACGATTCTTGGCCACCATATCAATTTGGGGCTCGATCGAAACAACATCAGACAGAGAGTCCTCTATGTCCTCTAAATTATAGGGACGTATGAACTGGTTTTCTTCTAGGGTTGGAACCTTTATCTCTCATTGAAAACAAAATAAAAAAAACTTTTCTTTCTAATGTTTATTGAAAAATATAAACTAATAAATAAAAGCTCGATCTTTGGATTAAGACTGAATGAAGTACCAGCCAAACTATTTCTCTTTTCGACTTATAACTATGGAGAAACTCCTTCATGGATAAGCGGTCTTGTTCATCACTTGACTTCTTAGACAATATTATACCTATAAGTGTTCTCCAAGCATTTGGGAGAAGTTAATTGAACTTCTCGAAAAGTACTATACTAAGTGTTCTCCAAGTATTTGGGAGAAATTGATCAGAGGACAGACCCGAGAAAGCTAATTGTTCTCTAATTATCCTAAAAAATGAGAGGCGAAACCCGACGAGAAAGTATGCTCGAGCAAGCACACCGTCCCTTAAAAAAAAGAGCAAGCACTCTCTCAAGAAGACAACACCCTCGTTCAGACAAAGGATGCGATAAGAAAATTTTCACGAAGACGTTCGAGATCTAACACTCGAATGGTAGAGGCAACAACCTCAACCTCGAAAACTTTGTCAAAATCAAAGGTGTGCGTAAACTTGGAACAAGAGGTTTCACCACCACCTTCTATGATGGAGTTGGAGAGAGAAAGGTTCACTCTAAATCCATAGACTCGATGGTTTGAGGGTACTCTTTGATTTCTATTTTAAGAATTAAAAGCAAAAACTTGACAAATTAGAAGATTTTTAAGGAGATTTTCTCAAAATGAGGAACATTAAACACAAACGAACTTATGAGGGAGGGTGATTGAAACGATGAAGGAAGGAGACCTGGTTTACAAAATTAGAAGGGGAATGATCATAAAAGATTCACTCTAGGGAAGCCAGTATTACACACAAGAAGTAAAGAAAATGTACCAGGTAATGGAAGGAGTCCAATGTCAGTGATAGGAGAAAACCTTCACTGAGGAAAAGTACCACCGGAAGAAGTACCGGCTAGATTATTTCTCCTTCGACTTATAACAATGGAGAAACTCCTCCTCCATGGATAAGTGATTTTGTCCACCACGTGACTCCTTGAAAAGTACCATAGTACCTATCAATATTCTCCAAGCATTTGGGAGAAGTTGACGGGAGGATAGTCCTAACTTACAAATTAAATTATCAAATAATTTATTTTAAATTAAATTTAAAATTTTTATTAAAAATATAAAATAAAAAATAAATAAATTTTAAGTTAATTGTCAATTGGGGTTGATAACAAAATTATTATGAAACTTTTCAAAATTTAAAAAATAGTCGAGAATAATTATAAATATTCATTTATTTACATGTTTCATGCTATTTGCCCAAAAAAGCATCAATATATTATATAATTTTTTTATTTCATTTAAGAAGTTTAATTTAATTGATTTATTAAAAATAGTTGAGGAGTGTTAATAAATGTGATTTTTATAAAACTTTTAGAATTAAAATTTTAAATTCTTTATCCTTAAAAAAAGTATTTTTGGAGCCACTATTACTAGTGAAAGTTTGTGTCAATGAGTCACTTCAAGAAAGAATGAACCCATACATAAACCAATTATATTTGGACAAATTCCAATATGCAACATTTGAATGTGCTGAGCAATTACCATACCATGATGACTTTTCGGTTTTCAATTATAATTTTAAATAAGATTTATAAATATTTATAAATAATTATAAATTTATTAATTCACGCAATAAAATTTATATTTATTAATTTAAATATATATTATTTATTAAATATACAAAAATTTAAATTAGGTCTTATTAATTTGTTTAACGAGACTAATAAAAACCCAATATATTAGAGAAAATATTAATTTAAGTATAAAAAGTTCCCAATTTGAAATCACGTCTAAAATTCTCAAAATAATTTAGTCACCTTTGTAAGTGCAACAATGTTACGTATAATACATAAAACATCTCATGTTTAAATACATATGCTAGTGATGAAATTCGATAAATCGACTTTAATCTCCATAAAAGAATGATGCCGCCAACACCCAAAATACCTAAAAGGTTTAGCAACACTTGACATCGGTGGGTGCTAATTGACGGGGCCATCTGATATCAAAGTTAGATTGTGCATTTTTTTTATCACTAGTCGAATTTAATCAATTAAATATTCTTTTAACTTTAGCCTTCGGAGCTCTCCTCTTTACATAAGATTTCTAATCACCGAGATATCTTTTCACCATTATATGAATCCCGAAAATCTCGCTGAGCGTAGTTTGTGATGCTCAACAAGAATTTTAGTGGAAAGAGAGATCTGGCATTACCGAATCAATTATAAGTAATGTGATTCATGAACTACTTCAACGATTGGCTTACCAAGACTTGATTTTCCTTTACTCAATTCCAGGCTTGGTCCTCTTTTCTCAACACCAACCTCAATCGGTCTTTAGTAGCCGCTTGCTTATTCGGTCATCTTTATCTGCTTATGGCTATATAACATACTCATTAGCTGTTACCAATTCCCAAGGCTGTGGACAAATTCTCGGCCTTAGAAATGTCAATTGGTTTGGCTCTCCGTGCCATTTATTTTTGGCAGTGGTGGCATCGAGCTCGAAGCATCACGCTTTTAATGCGCATCCTTCCCCCTGACAGGAATGGATGGCGATTCGTTCTTGCCTACACATGGATTGGTTTGGGTGGGTCAATCTTCACACGTCCAACAGTTCTTAGCTTGCATGCTTGGGTCCTTTGGATTTGGGTGCGATGGTGCAATTTGCAGTTTCTATTTTAGCTCTTTTTTCAAGTAAAGGGTTGAATAGTGTCTAACGCCTCTTATTTTACCTTTTGCTTTGTTGCCATCCTCTCAGTGAAGGTTTTCTCCTATTGGTGACGTTAGACTCCTTCCATTACCTGGTACGTTTTCTTTACTTTCTTTTTGTGTGTAATTCTGGGTTCCCTATAGTGAATCTTTTATGATCCTTACCCTTCTAATTTTGTTAACCAGGTCTCCTTCTTCCTTCGTTGCTTTAATAACCCTCCCTCGTAAGTTCGTTTGTGTTTAATGTTCCTCATTTTGAGAAAATCTCTTTTAGAATCTTCTAGTTTGTCAAGTTTTTGCTTTTAATTCTTAAAATGGGAACCAAAAAGTACCCTCAAACCATTGAGTCTATGGAGTTGGAGTGAATCTTTTCTTTCTCCAACTCCATCATGGAAGGTGGTGGTGAAACCTCTTGTTCTAGGTTTAGGCACACCTTTGGTTCTGATAATATTTTTGGAGTTGAGATTGTCGCTTTTACCGTTCGAGTGTCAAATTTCAAACATCTTCGTGAAAATCTTCTTATCTTATCCTCTATTCGTTTGAGGGAGTCGTTTTCTTAGGAGAGTGCTTGCTTTTTCTTTTCTTTCTTTTTACTTTTTTACTTTTTTTGTCAAATGAATCATATTAACTTTTTTTTATGTTTTTTAATTAAAAAGTCAAAAAATTAGGATTGTCAAACGGGCTCTAATCAATACTAGCAAATATATTTTTTTCAATGTATGTAAACAAGTAATCATTCATCCATTGATTTTTTATTATGCAATTGGTTCTTTATAAATTTTATTGCTGAAAAAACTCCGTCTACACTTTTAGTCGTCAATGATAAAATCAATGCTAATTTCCTAAGTAAATAAACTAACAAATACATGACAATCTTATACATACAATCTTATATGTCTTTATTATGTTTTAGGTAAAATCACCAATTCCTTTAAGGTTAACAAATTCATTGCTAAGTTTCAATCAACAATATAGTTTTAAAGTTAATTCTTAAGTGTCATTAATTTCACGTACTTACAAAATATTATATAAATAAAACTTAACAAAATGAATCAATTTTTTTAACTCAGTATTTACTTTTGTAAAGTAATTATTAAACTCTTAGAATTACATATCTATTACTATATAAAAGAGCTCAAGTGATATAATTTTGTCATTTGTAAAATTTTATATCTAGTAGTACAAATATATCATTCATACTAAAAATAAGAATTATATATATATATATACCGGAAAACTTTTAGTCAATAAAATATCTCATCCTTCATCTTTTATTACTTACCAACATTACTTTGACCGAGGCATAAAAAAATGAGTTTTTGACTTTTATTCTTGTCATATATGGTTGTGTTAGTCTCTCTAATATTTAAATATTTAAAGTAGGGTTTTGTTTGGGTGAATTTTATTTATTGATTGATTTATTTATTTATTTATTAATAAATAAATCAAATTTTATTTAAGTTATTTTATTTGGGTGGCTTGTGATTTATTTAGTTATTTGTTTATAAGTCAATTTATTTGTTTATTTAGCTATTCAAACGAACTTATTTACTTATTTATTTATTTTTTTTATTTTTAATTTATTTAATTATTTAAACGACGTAATTTATTTTTTAACTTATAAATAAATAAATAAATAAAATAAAATTATCCAAACGTGGAATGTTCAAGAATTTGGGCAGGATGTTTAAGTTTTTTTTGACAAAGTATTCAAAATTTTAAACTCTAAATAAAAGTAAGAATTTAAACATATGAAAAAATTAAAAATAATGAATTGAATACCATAATATCTACATGCAGCCAGGCCTGAATACTACATTCATAAAAATCACATGTCAGTAATAAAAAATGCATTCTAATCATTTATATGCACGTAGAACCCTCAACTGGTATAACTTAGATTTATCTCTCTCTTTCTCTCTCTTTTTCTTTTTTTTCCTCTCTCTCACTCTCTCTCTCTCTCTCTCTCTCTATATATATATATATATATATATATATATATATATATATATCGTGCATTTTATATGATAGTGATTGATTTCACATGTACAAAGAGCTATCATTTGTCAGGCTTTAAATTAGGATTTTTTTCTTTGTTTCAAATTGTTTTAAGTTAAATAAATAAATTTTTTTTTGATGAATATATGAATAATTTTAAATTAAAAATTAATATGCTAAAAAGCTTAACTTAAAGTTATTTTAAATTAAAAAGAGTTTTAAATCAAAAAACATTTATTATAATTTTTCTAAATTTATTTGTGCATAATTTAATATTTAATATAAATCTTGTTAGATAAATTTTGATGAGTAGACTTTTAAGATATAATTTTTTATAAAAGAAAAATATGTATAATAAAAGTTATAATATTTTTAAAAAGTATATAAAACTGTTTTATGTATAAAAAAATGTTAAAAAGAGAAAAACCTTTGGGTTTTCAAATGATATTTTTTAAGTTTTTTAAATTTAAACAAAAAGACAAAAAACCCCAACTTAAAATAAGACAAACAAGGCTTCGTATTTTCCAACTTCTACATATCCTGACGAAACAAAATGGTTGATTGTGATATAAGTGGTCACGGACATTTGGAGGGGCAATTTCTGACTATTGAGTATTGACTGAAGACTTTATAGCAAAAGCCCTCAAATTCATTCCAATCAATTGCTTAATTTCTCAAAAGTTTAAGATCTCGTTTGGCTCTCCGTTTTAAATTGAGTTTAAGGCTTTTTGGCTTAGTGACTAAATAAGTTTTAGCTTCATTTGTCAATTTTAGTTCCTGGCCTTTTGCTTATTAGTTTTTAGTCTTTTTACCTTTTAACGTATTAACTTAAAATATTTTTATATATTTTTAAAAAGTTTATAATTTTTATTATATGCGTTCAGTTATTTATAAAAATTATATTTTTAAAACTTACTTGTTGAAATATATTAAAGAAGATCTATTTGAATATAAAATTTTATATAAAAAAAAGTTCATAAATTCTTTTTTACTTTTTTAGCTTATTGTCTTATTATTTTTTGGTTTAAAATTATTTTAAGTTAAAATTTATTACTTTATTGTATTTTAATTTTAAATCTCCGATAAAATTTATCAAAAGAATTTTTTGTTTATTTGGATTAAAGTAACTTAAAGAATGCTGGCTTAAAGCACGTTATCAAATGATGCTCAAGTGGTATTTTGATTTTGATTTTTTTAATTTTTAGTTGCTGAAGAACAACTTAAAAAGTATGTCGGTGTAAATTAAAATTGAAAAAAATCACTAAAATAGAGAAAAATATCTAAAAGATTTTTAAGTTGATTTTTTGGTCTTATCACATTTTCCAACTTTTTGAATCAATTTTTTGCTTTGTAATTGCTCAAGACATGAGAACTATTACAAAAATATGCCAATTTGGACTAGCCTTGAGAAGATTTTACTACAAATAAAAAATACACAAATTTTTTTAATTAGTAAAAACTCACACATAACACTAAACCTCCCATTTAAAAGGCTAACAACCATATCAAGCCAAACGCTACTTGGTTATAAAAGATTTTACATTGTTTGACAAATATCTAAATAATTTTTTTTTTGTTTTCATAAAGTACTCAAATGAGAGGTTTTTCACTTTATTTTAGTTTATTTTTCATATTATTTTCCCTCCTTGCATTAGATAAAGGAGAAAATATGAAGGGGAAAAAACTTGTGCTCTAAAAAAATTCCATGATATATGCTATGAGAGCATGTTTGGATTAAGAGAAAATTGGATCGGATTTGAAAAACATGGGAGCCCACCATTTCAATTTTTGCCTTTTGAAATAAATAATTTTACGTTTATACTGCGAAATTGAGACTAATTGTTCGGTGAATAAGATATTATTAATCTGACATTCATAATATTAATAATACTAGTCTCTCTTTATATTATTAGTATCAGACGCCAAATTATCTTCTCTTATTATTTAATGATCAAAATAATTCTACAACTCTTATTCCATTCTTAATTACACAATAATCAAATATAAACCAAAGTTTTTCATTTTACACATATTTCATTCCGTAATTCCTTAGTATTAAAAAACAAAAAACATTCAGTATTATTTATCCCTTCTATTCTATTCAATTCTCTCCCGAATTCAACGACCTGTGAGAGTATACAGCAGCCATCAATTCAACACCATGATCATAAACAGGATCAATGCCCCAAAGTCACCATCTGACCGTAAAACCAAAAACATTCAACCATCCATTTGATCCAACAGAAAGGATAAAGCTTGACCGAGACAGATTAATGATCAAAGAATGATTTGCATTAGCAAAATCAAATTTCCACATTAATTTCTCCAATACTTCACAAAAGTCACTAGTTGATCAAGGTGTATCTTGATGCAAAAATGTTTGTTCAAATTTCCCCCTCGATGGTAATTGAAGCCTCATCGACAGATAAGTTTACAGAATGCTGTGTGGATTCATCTGAACTCGCAACCCTTAACGAAAACTTATCGGGTGAGACGGTGTTTCGGGGTGGCTCTAGGCTGCTTCGCGTAAGAAATGCAGGTTTTGTGGGTAATGGGAGACTCGAACTGAAACTATTGAGCATCAAAACAACTGAGTTCATTGCTGGCCTCTTGGTCACATCCTCTTGCACACACAATAGGCCTATGTGAATGCACCTCATCTTGGCACTCTCTGAGCCTCCGCTCATTGTTTGGTCGAACAGACCTGAAATTTTGCCTCCTCTCCATTTTCCCCATGCCTATAACATGTAGAGGAAATTTAATAACCACTAACCCGTGCAGAGGAAGTATAATATCTCATCGCGCATCGATGGAAAATAAGCAATGAGTATCATATATAACGAAATATGTAAGATACTACATATAACTTGATTTTAAGCATTTTGAGTTTTGTTTTTAGAGTGTTTGTTTAGTAATGAAGACAATAATCTACTTGAATTGTTAGAAATAGTATTAGCATGCATACTAATACTAGTAATTTAGATTTAAGTATTTTTGGTCATGTTGTTAGCCTAATTATTTATAATATGGACTAGTAATGTACTTCGGTCCTCGTGCGTTCAAAAATTATGCACACTCACATAGCTTATGAGATGCTCTGCAAGCTCAGGACCACCACAATCACTGTTCCTCTTACCACTCACAATCTCGAGTACTAAGACACCGAAGCTGAAAACATCGGTCTTCACAGAGAATTGTCCGTAATTTGCATACTCAGGAGGCATGTACCCACTGCATGACATCAACAATCGAACTAACTAAAAAAAATTTTAATCAATAAATACACACGCACCCAGCTCTTACACCTTGCATTTGAAAATGATTAAACCTCTCAACTCCCATTTAAAATCTGAAACCTATACTATTGAATCAAAGGCCACTTTGTAAACTGATTAAGATTTCAGTGTTAACTAGCCTCATTTAATATCCATTCAAAACTATGTCTATGTTTTTCAAGATACGAATATCAACCTTGTGAAATGCAAAACATAAGAAATAATTTATGATTAATTGGAAAGATGATATGCAAACTTACATGGTCCCTGCTATTTTTTTGGTATTGCCTTTGCTTTGATCAACCATGAACAGCCTTGCCAAGCCAAAATCTGCAATTTTAGGGTTCATATCACCGTCTAGCAATACATTAGCCGCTTTGAGATCATGGTGAATGATTGTCAGCGGGGAATCTTGGTGAAGATAAAGAAGTCCGCGAGCAATGCCTACTATGATTTTGTAACATGTTTCCCAATTTAGTAGCATCCGCTTGATTGGATCTACAAATTCACCCAAATAATAAATATTCACTATGCAAAAGTAACACTATATTGGAACCCACAATTACAAAAAAGCAACCGTCATGCTTCTAGAATTAGATATTGCAGACGATATGAAACTTAGAATTGCCTTAAAATCACAAGAGTACATCTAGTGGGAGACGCAAGCATACCAAAAATGAAATGATCAAGGCTCGCGTTGGCGACAAACTCATAGATAAGGAGCCGCTCTTTTCCTTTCAAGCAGAACCCGAGGAGCTTAACAAGACTTTTGTGTTGGAGCTTGGCCATCAACACAATTTCATTATTGAATTCAACCCAACCCTGTTCGGAGTAAGTCGCAAGTCGCTTAACAGCAATTTCTTGTCCGTTTTTTAGTTTACCCTGTTGAATGTTGATCATGTTAGGGTTGGTATACTGAAAATCATATTTTTAGTATTTAATTTTATTTTAATAAAATTAATTTTTTATTTTAT
>JAOTRH010478934.1:0-25706 GCA_034768845.1 Heliamphora exappendiculata
GCCATTAATATTGCTCATAACCCTGTCCAGCATGACAAAACGAAGCATATAGAGATTGATCGACACTTCATCAAGGAAAATGTGGGTCAGGGACTAATATGTATGCATTTTGTGAAATCTGCAGATCAATTAGCAGATATTTTTACTAAAGGGTTTTGTAGTAAAATGTTTTAACCCATTGTATGCAAGTTAGGTATGAGAAATATCTATGCATCAACTTGAGGGGGAGTGTTAAGTTGAGGGTATTATTGTACTTTTAGTATTTTATTATAAATAACAAGGAATATGGTGTAAACCCTAAGTTTAGTACTCTCATTAATTATTCTTCTCATTCTCTCTCTTCCTCCTTTTTTCTCCAACTCTTTCAATAATTCTAACAAAGCTTAATATGACTATGGTGACTAGAGTGATGAGGGATTTTGATACTATTATAAGGGACTTTGACTTTATCGATCCCCCTTGCCTAACGCTCGATTTACTTCATCTAATATTTATTCCAATATTGTGTCGTAGGTCGCATAGATTTCTATTCCCTTTGGGTCTGAGCAGATATTCCCAAATATTATACAAGAAGCACTTCCAAGAATTGTATCGAATCATTGCTTTGTGATCTTAGAGGGTTGTTTGCAAATGAAGATGTTTTTGTGGAGGGTCATTAGATTTTAGATGTTTTGTTTGCAAATGAAGCAGTGAAAGAATATACAAGCTTAAATAAAAAGGGTTAATCCTTTGTGTATTCTTGGAAGAACTTATGAGCACCTTGATCTTGGATTTTGTGATGTATAGAAAGGGATCCAGAGAGAGAGAGAATATGGACTAGGGTGCTTAGTGCTAATTTTTTTTTGGAAAGACTGGGAAAGAAGGATTGATCTAGTTGATGGTTTTCTTATTTGAATTTTAAAGGGACATGGTTTGTTTATCTCGGTTATAGTATGTAGATGTTATGAACTTATTAAAATTAACCGAAAATATAGCACTTAACAAAACATGATGGCATGAAAGGATTCTTGTAGCCGACCACAATTGGTTGGGGCAAAGGTTTGGTTTGGTTTGAGGGTACAGAGTCTATAAGGATAGCATGTGCCATTTGGCCTCTTTTTGGGTTTTCATTTCTCCTTCGTTTAGCGGAGTTCCACATTTTTTGATTTTTAGAGGTTGGAGTACAGCATGTGATTTATAACTTGCAATTTGCTAAGTTTTGCTCTTTTCTATTTTCTTTTGGAGGATTCCCTTGTCGTTCTTTTTTTTTTTTTTTTGCATTTCCTCTTATATAATCAAAATTTATCTATGCTGATGGTCAAAAAATGGATCATATCAATTATCATAATTTATATTCTAAATGTTCTATTAGTATTCATATTATATTTGTACGCACCCACATATTTCGTAATGCTGTTCATTTTATACTTAATTTTACATTATACTTAATGAAAAATTAAATTAATATTATGCAGACAAATTTGTGACGGTCCATATGTTTTATGTCCTTTATTTTATTGGTTACAGTTATAATAAAAATCCTGGTGCTCCTGTAGTACATTGTCTACATAGTGCTCCTAGCCAATGCGCACTGACAATTACTGTGGGTGTACAATGTTAATTTTCCTTTGTTAGGTAGCTGCCAGGGAGACAAAAGATGGCCCACATGGTGTTGTGTGGTTTCTCATTTATGGGGAGCACTATGTAAACAATGTTGTGTGCTAATCTCGAGTAGTGAATGGTTTTCTCTAGTTATATGCCACGTAACATTAGATCCAGGCTGAGTTGATCAGGTTGGCACTTGGAAATCTGCTGAATTGATGCACACATATTCCACTTCCTCCCCCAATTTCACAATTCGATTCCACCATGGAGATTATCATATTTATTGTTATACATAACAGTTTCTGCTAGAATTCTGGTACTTATATATTGCTTACTCATCTCAACTCCCACCTTAACTTTTCATCTGAATACTACTACCTCTTACCCTTACAGACTCAAACTCATTACAGTTGTCTTATTCTTATAAATTTATTGGTCCTTGATCAGCTTATGTTTAATATTATTTAGTCTTTTGAATGTAGAAAAGGTTTTTTGAAGCTATATTTGCGATTTTCTATGCAGAATAGAACCTCTTATCTGTAAAGAATACATCAGCAAACGCCCTGTTATTGTCCCTTACCATAAAGGTGGAAAGCGGTTGCATATTGGACTTCAGGTGCACTCAATAACAGTAGCATTATTTTGATTTAAACTTCCTCCCTCCTCATCATGTTCAAAATACTATTATTGCAGGAATTTGCTGAAGATTTAGCTTTCCGTTCTCAGGCAATAATGGTTCAACTAAACTCCGTAAGGGTGGGCTATATTAGACTTCAAAACTTGCATTTTTTTCTCACCCCACGCCCCTTTTTTTGCCTTTTCATGTGTGTGTTAGTTTCTATTACATAATTAACGGATTAATACTCTTTTGAACTAGAATTCTTTTTTAAATTCTGCATTGCTGGTACCATTTTAATACAGAAGTACAGAAGGCAGGCAAGCAATATGTTTCCTTGTATCAAAGTTTTTCCAAATTACATCTTAACGGGCTTCTTCTTGCCTATTTTCTTCCTCTCTGCTAGGCACTTGATTGAATCCTTGGTTGAGAGCTTATCCTTTCTGAGCTTTTTGATCATGAAAATTGGTATCCAAATTATTAACTTTGCTTATTAGAGAGCAGTGCAGTATTTTTCAATTTTTTTTAATTTCGTTTTTTTCCCTTCCTAGCAGTATATTTAATGTATCTTTGCATTGGAGATCATATTGACTAGAAACATCATCACGCCAAGACAAACTGAATAATTTTTTCTAATACTGTAATATGTAATACTATTCTTTATGCTTCTTTCACAATTTCATAAGTTAAATTGCATTGACAAGGAAGACGTGACTATTTTCTTTTTCATGCCTTGATTTTTCTTACCGTATACACACACACACACACACACAGTCGTTGTGCTTGCTTTCCTTTTGGCATTAGCTGAAAATGGATTCGTGATTTTTCAGCTCATTCACCTTTTTTTTTTTGTATTGGATTTGACTGGACCTGAGAAAAGCCAAGATGCTCAGTTCTTCAGAATTTGGTATTATTACAAATAGTATACAATTGAGACTAGCAAGTTACTAGCTTTAGAAAGGATTTCTTGGACCCAAAATAACAATTTGAATAACTCATAATTGAGGTTTCTACGGATAGTGTTGGGTGGTAAAAAGGAAGTTAGAATTTTCAAAGCAACGAGTGAGGTATCCAAAGAGAACTGAGACATGTGAATTTAGTGAGGGAAATTTGCACACGATCACAAGCTCATCGATGCAATCCATTTTATGTGTCTATAATTCATATCATTGTATGTAGTTGTTAGAAAGTGCCCATATGTCTATAAATATGCCTTAGGACCTCTTATTTTCAGTTTTTAGATGTTTTGAGATTGTATTTTCTTAACTTTTCTCTTTGTACCCATATTTTGGAATTTTCGCTCTCTAAAAATTTGTCCCCTAGATTTGATTGCATCATTTGGTATCAAAGCCCATATCTGGGTTTTATTATCATCGGACCTCGCCTAAAACCTGGTCGGATGTTGCTGGACGTTGCTGTAATCGTTGCTGAAACCCTAGAGTTTTCGAAAGTTCCATGGGACTCTAGACTTTCTTAGGTTAGCTTTGTTTTCTACAGATCGAACCAAACAAGACCAAATCGTGCCTTTGATTTGTGAAATCTAGAGACTGTCCGTTTCAATTTCTTCAAATCAATATAGAGTTCTAGTCTGCGTAGCTCAAATTAGACTAGATTTTCTCTTGCAATCTTCGATTAGGACATTTTTGAAGCCTGATTAGGAGATATTCTAGCACAAATTGAAAGATTCAAACCTTGTTGTGCTTCAATTTGAAGTCTCTTTCTTATTTGAGTGTTGATCGAGCATTGTGATATCATTACAGAGGTTCTATAATTAGATTTTCCCAAATCGAGCGCAGATCTCTCAAATCAGCCACCAATCGAACCTTAATTAAGTCAATTTTGACTCTAGTTGTTCAATCAAACCTCAAATCGACTCAGTTAGACCTTGTTTAGACCTCAATTTGTGATGCCCCAAATTCTTGAAAACATCTAAAGCGACTAAGTAACTACGTTTTGCAGAAAACTTAAGAAAACATTGCCCCCCATGCAATTAGAACAGAAAATAACATAAGAGTTTAAGATTACATTACCATAAAATTAAGAAAAGATTACCCTCATGCATTAAAAACAAAAAGTAACACAGGAGTTTAAGATTACATTACCATAAAATCAAGAAAAGTTACTACAAGTTTAGCACGATCTAGGCAAAACTCAAATAACCACAAAAAGAACAGGGGACAGCAAATGGACTAAGTGAGCCATGACTCCACTTCATTGTTCATTCACTTAAAGGTCTTTAAATGGGTCATCGATGCCTTTATAACCTAACATGTAACACTGAGCTACAAAGCCCAATAGAAATAAAACTGAAACCAAGAACTCTAATGCATGCAAGATGTACAAGTCATGGCATAGTACGAAAAAGTAAGCGAGAAGTGATAACAGAAATATCTGATACAAGGAAACATGATATACAACATGTGCAATATGCGAGAGTAAATAAGCTGTAAACAATAACGGATACAAGTTTAACCATCAATTAATTTGCAACCCTAAGGGTCAGTTAACTAGGTGATTCTTGGATTCTTTTTGCCGAAAGGACCATCCTAACCTTGACTACCAGACATGAACACCCGAGCCATCGTAAAACCCTCCTTATAAGATAATACCTGTATAGCTAAGTTATTTACTCAGCATAGCTATTCGAAATACAAGGGCATAGACTTTGTGGGTCCTGGCATGATCATCGAACACATAGTTCATCACCAACTCATGCTGTTGAACGCTCCCTAAAGAGTTTCGATGCCGAGGCTAGCGTCATTCTAGAGTCAGAAACTATGCGCACAAACTAAACCAGGAACTTCCCTATAGTCGTACTGTTGAACAAAACATCCTTTCCCTATGGCAACTTGCTTGCGAATCATATTTTCAAGTGGGAAATTTCCCATAGCCATCATTCAAACCAGTACATTAAACTTTTCCATTCTTTGCTTTGCTAGGTGATCCATTTTCATATCCCAACCCAATGGTTAGCGGGTATTACATGACTGACATGGCATGGTAAACTTTGAATAATGACAGTACTAGGAATAACCAATAAGCACAAAACTTCATGTAAATGACTTAATCATTTAATATAACATGGATATCATTATATGGATCCCTATGTATTCAAGACTTATTCATGCCACAAGAATGGTAAAGTATGAATATAATAAAGATCTAAGAATATAAATACGATAAAATAACATAGCATGGAGGTTAAACATCACATAATAACATAAAACATAGTGACATGACACTTGAAGCCAAAAGAGTGTGTATGCAAAGAAAAATATTAGAAGCTAACTTACATTTCTCCTAAAATCATGATATTTTACGGAGACATACTACGTGATGATAGGTCATGTGGATGTCAACATTGCACGAAAATCATGTTAGGTTAGGGAGAAATGATGAAAATGTCCCCCAGTGGTCAAGATTTGACACTTTTTAGTAAAATGACCTTATCTCTGTTATATTTAATATTTTAATGCAAGACCAACGAGGCTTGAAAGTTAAGACAAAAGTTTAACTTTCCCAAGCGGTTTCACCTAAAATGAAGTTTTGTACAAAAAAATTGTGATATTTTAAAGATGACTATTTTGATAAGAACATGATCAGGTTTGAAGATGCATAAATACAGGTATGAAGATGCTTTTCTAAAATAGTTCCAAAAATCATGCTTCAACTTGACGTACATATGTAACTCCAGTTCAAAAATCAGAGCAAAACAAATTTTCTATGTATTTTAAACGAACCACCCAAGTTCTTATTACAAAACAGAATCTGAACATAGCATAGCTTAGATCATTGATATTAATCTCTTTGGGCTATCAATCCATGCAGGCCAGCTTACAGCATTTCAAAATCATGTTTTAATGTAAGTTCAAAACTTATTCGAGAAGTGAATTAAAGAAAAATGCTCTTAAGAGTTCAAGAAAGAGAATGGGATAAATTGCTCTTTGAAAGAAAGAAAGTGGAAAAGAAGGAAGATGAGAAAGTGAGTGTTTTCTTGGCAACCAAACATAGAGGGAAAGTTAAGAGATTTGATTTTTAGAGATGTTTCTATCTTAGTATTACAAGAATAAAGATGAAGAAAGGTTGGTGATGAAGAACACTTTTTCAAAAACTCCTATTGAAGAACACCTTCAAAGATCACTTGAATCTCCTTCCTATTTTCTTCTTCTTCATCTTCTTCTTCAAAGCTCCTTTCTCTCTATTCTGTGATGTATTTCGTCCATAAGGAGGGGAAAGGGTGTGATATATAGGCTCATAAGTGTATGGATGTGATGATGGGAAGGTAGAAAAAAAGATGGTTTTAGGCGCCATGTGTCCTATGAGCCATGTGCTCTCTTACATGGAATTGACTATGGCTATGCTTGCACTCAAAGGCGGGAAAAGGAAAAATGGTGGCCGGCCATGTGCGTGTGTGATGGCTTGATTGGACAAATTTTAATGTATAAGAGGGGCATTGTAAGTAGAAGTATATACCACCTTGTTTAAAATAAGCATAAAGTAAGAATGAGGTTCCTTTTCTTTTGAATTTTGATTGGATAATTAAAATGTGTTTGTCACCTGTTGGATAACTTGATATACATTGTTGAGTCCAATTCCTAACAGTTTAAGTTTTTAGGACAATTGGCGACTTAACATAGTATCAGAGCTCTAGTTCCATGAGGTCTTGGATTCAACTCTCATAGTGTGTTTCCATGTTATATTTGTTATTGTGCACTCTGTGTGTTGGTGCACCTATTCAGTTTGTTCGTCTCTCCACGTGTGAGACATGGTCGCAATGAGGAGGAGTGTTGGATAGCTTGATATACATTGTTGGACCCATTTGCTAATAGCTTAAGCTTTTGGGACAATTGGTAACTTAACATCACCCTATATTTATTTGTATAAGAGAATTATTACATGTTGGAAATATATATTTGAAGGTCGCATGGTTTGAAATTGAGCCAAGTGGCAAGAATTTCCAAAATGGGTCTTATATGCTACTATGATGTATACATTTTTTTTAGAAGCTAGAACAAGCAATATATAGCCTTGAATTTTTTCTGGTCAAAGGGAGGATGAAAAGTCTGATTTTATTGTGTATATGTATATATATAAGATATTGTTTGATTGCTAGAAAAGGAAGTGTAGGAAAAAGTCACTTTGGTGGGATAAGAGGCCTAAGATCATATCGCTCTTTTATATGATATCATTGATATGACAACTTAAAGCTTCTCACTTCTCTCTTCTATATGGCTAGTTATCAGGTGATCTTGTGCTCAAGTTTTGGGCTTTGATTTTGTTTGGGTTTAAGTCTTGGGCCTTGAGTTCAAATGGGTTTTTGTTAGAAAGATTTTGGTTTAAAGTTCTAAGTAAATGGCCCATGGTTTTCTTGGGTTTAATATAAATAAAACTTGGGCTTGAAATTAAAGGATGGGCCGATTTTGGTGGTTCATGGGCTAGCTTGGTTTTATTTTAAAAGGTCCATGGAAGTGTTGGGCTCTTATTCATACACATTACACACAACAAGTCTTAGCAACCAAACCCATATTAAAGCACTTAAACAAACAAAACACAAGTTTCAAAATAATAATTCATGATCTTACAATTAATTTTTATTTATTTATTCATGGCCTTAAAATCATTTATCCCTCTTTATTTATGGTCTTTAATTTCTTTATTTTATTCACTTTATTTGTCTAATTTCTTTATTTTATACACTTGGAATTCGGAAGAATCTGAAATGCTCCTACTCTGCTGGGTAGGCGAGGTAGGATAGAAAAGAGGGTTGCCTAGATAGATGCTCTCTATAGGTATGCTATAAGGGTCTGTTTGTTTGTCTGGAAATAAATAGACGGATATAAAATAACTTCGGATGTAGAGGTGGATATAAAATGCAATAGATATAAACTTGGATATATAATACCTAGCTATATACATATCCTATGTTTGTTTTTTTGGTAAAAAAGTGTATATTGATATGGAAATGAAGAATTAAAAGTAACAATTTTTATTTATACCCTCATACAAACTTATTAATACCCAACTTGTCCTCTCTATATTAATTTAGAATTGAATCCACCGCCCCACACTCTCTTTGTGCCTCAAACTCTCTCTCTGTTGAATCTCCTTTCCCTTTAAAATTTTCTTCATGAAATTAAAGTAAAAAAACAGAAAATTCACAGCCCAGGCTCTCCCAGTTGTGGCATCCTTCCATGGCATGAACTGTTGGGTGTTGGGTTTTGGGTGTTGAGAGGTGTGATGGATGAGTGATGTGTAGAGGAGGTAAGATTGGGATTGACGGTGGGGTGCACAGTGGCGACGTGCACAGTTGTGGCGGTGGCGCTCGAAAGGAGAGTGAGGAGCCAGCAGAAGTGGAAGAGCGTGGTGGCAGTATTGGAGGAGTTGGAGGTGCTGTGCTGGGGTGACTGAGAAAGGGCAAAAATGACCAATAAATGGAGAGGACATGTAATAACATACCCCCTCGGGTATTACATATCTGTGGATTTGGCATTGTGCATGGATATTATATCTGGACAGTTTTGTTAAACAAATGCCTCCTATGTGGAGCCCACAGGATATAATATCCACTCCTACCATTTTAATCCCCTACACAAACACTCCCTAAGTAGCTAGCAGAATGCAATGCCTCCTTCTAGTGACAGTCAGTCGAGTTGAAACTTGGCTCCGTGAGGAGGAACTTGGTTTGATCATCTCGATTGTTCATTTTGAGTTTCGATCCAAATTGTTTCGAACCCTAACAGCACCATTCACGTTCAAACCTCGTGCAACCCTGGTTCTTGGTTTGATTTTCATTTGTTGGTCTAATTGATTGGAATTGAGTTTATACTCAGTTGAAACGCTCTAGTAACAAGGTACAGTGTTCTACTCACAAGTTGCAGTAACCAATGCTCATTCCTGGAGAGGAAAAAAGACTCGGTAAGGGAGAGAGAGAAGAGGAAGCAGGGGTAGAGGCTTTGGTGCATATTTTGGTGCTGAAAATGAGTTGAATCCACCAATTGAAAGGAATTATCACAATCCAAATCCAAGGAATGAGATTGAGGAGTTGTGTATACATGTGGCTACTTTAATTGAAAGGGTGCAACATTTGCAATGACAACTCCAAGGGTGTTCAAACTAAATTTGAGAATCCTTTTGATAACTCCAAGGTGGGGTAGATTTGAAGACTCATGGGGTGATAACATCAATGATGACCTTTCCAAATTTTATAGAAGTTCCACTTTAAATGCCTTATTGATTGGTTGAACACCGTTGAAAGGAAGTTTGAGTTATGTATTTAGGGGGGAGGACAAAATTGGTATTTAAATGCCTCAAAGGAAGAGCTATGGATTAATGGAAGCAAATGCAAATTATTAGACAAATGAAGGTAAAGAGAAGATTAGAGATTTGGAAAATATGAAGTAAAAGCTCATGGAGCAATTCTTACGTTTTCACTTCATGCAAAGTTAGTTCAATACCCGCTCCTTAACTATTGTTGGCAAGAATGGTTCTTTTGGGGTTACTTGAAAATGAATGGGATAAATCCGCTGCCCTAGTACAAAATTTGTCTCATTTTGACACCTTGGAGGCACTCATTTCAAAGTGGGGTTCAAATCTTCCAAGTGTGGGAACCAAAACGACAAGTTAGATGTGTGGAAGTGTATTTTTTTTGGTTATTTTGTTATTTGTGTGTTAGTTAAAGGGTAATTTAGTCATTGAGACTAATTAGGGTTTTAGCCATCGTTTTATTAATATTATGTAACTCATTTTTAGTGGTTAAGCCTTTTTTGTTCAAGGCAGTAATAATAGTTTATCTTTCTCTTTCTTTTGCATCATCTCTCATGTAACATGGTATCAAAGCAGTTAATCCTAATCCACCACCGACATGTTCATCCCCAGCGTTTGTGACCTCTTTCTTGCACTGATGACTACTGCATACCATCCTTCGTGTCAGTTTTATAAATGCACAGTGTAAGTGGGGCAGAGGCGAGGGTGTGAGAGAGTCTGTTTTTGTTATTTTTGGTATTGCTAAGAGGTAGTTTAGTATTTCTTACATTATTAGGGTTTTTGATTTTTTTACATATACCATGAAATTCATCATTAGCGGTAAGCCTTTTGGTTAATATGCAATAATAATACTTTTTTCTGTTTGCTATCATGGTATCAAAGTAAGGTTCAAAACCCTAGCCCGCCACCAACCTCTCCCTTCTTCTTCAGTGCCGTCTTCTTCTTCTTCTTTGGTGCTGTTGATTTCTTCTTCCTCCTCACAGAACCCTTCGAATGTGACCCATTCTTCGCGGAATCCTTCTTTGCAGCACCCCTCTTCTCCAACGAACACTTCACCGAAACCCTTTGATCTCCCTCTTCTCCTCCGACACCGTCGACTTCCTCTTCTTTGGCGCCACCGACCCTCACCGACGAGATACGAAACTCTGTTTTGAACCTCAAAAGATTTGCAAACCGTGATCTACAAAATCTCTTGCCAAAGCCCTCCAATTATTGACGACCTCCACCAGCATCGACGACTTCGTCGGGCCCTTCTTCCCCAACCTTCGCCGTCGTGATTCGAAACCCTAGATTTGCAACCCTTTGATCTGCGAAAACCCTAGGCAAGGCTCTTTGACCACCGGCGACTTCGTTGGACTTCTACACTAGCACCGACTACTTTGTCGGCCCCCTTTACCAACGCCGACGACATTGTCGGAATATTTGAAGCTCTCTCTTGCACTTTGGTCTTCAAACCTTCGGATCTTCTTTGCGCGGTGATTTCTTGGTCGATTGTTGCCGATCAGTTGGTTCCATTACTTGTAAATATGATTTTCTTGATTTATTCTCTATGGCTAAAAATAAATTGGAAGATATTAGCATCCGCCTCAATGGAACCAATTATTCTTATTGGTCCCTTGTTATGAAGAATTTCGTTCTTGGAAAAGGGCAATGGAGCTATGTAATAAGGTCAACCGTTCGACTTACAGATCCAAAAGCTGAGGGGTATGATGCAACGATTGCAATTTGGGACATGGAGAATGCCTAAGTACTTGCTTGGTTTTACAACTATGTGGAGCCAATTATTGGAATGAATTTCTCAAAGTATACGACTGCCAAGCATGCATGGGATTATCTGCAGAATATGTATCTCATCTGTAACTTTGCCAAGCAATATGAATTGGAGATGGCTATTTGAAGTACCAAGTAGAATGACAAATCAATACAAGAATTTTATAATGAGATGACAATCTATTGGGATCAATTGGCTCTTATAGAACTTTCGGACTTGTAACTAATTATTAGTTGTCTTTGGTATCGCGAAAAGCAACGGCTTGTACAATTTCTTATGGCTCTCTGTGATCAATTTGAGCCATTTTGTGGTGTTATTCTTCATCGCTATTCGTTGCCTTCTGTTAACGGGGCTGTTCGCAGACTCATTGCATAAGTGACAAGGTTCAAGGTTGCTTAGATAGCTATTCTCCCTCAGCCAGTCTTTGTCATCCCTTCCTCGTCAATGGGGCCTCTTCTTGTCTTCCATTGCTGCCCACTCACGCTTCCCACCTGATTAAGGTTACGGGGAAACCGAAGTCATGAGTTGCTATGGATGAGTGCAGTTTTTGTCACCAGAAGAGCCATTAGAATTCTGCTTATCCTAAGCTAGCACAGAAGGGCCATTTTTCCTCATCAATCACCTCTCATACCCCTGCATCGTCTTATCGCCCTCCTGCTGCCCTTTCCACACCTGTATCTCATGGTACCACCTCTCCCGTCCCAATCTCTAATAGATCAGTTTTAGGCCGTGCTCGCTTCTTTTGAGATCTAGTCACATGCTTCCATGACTACTTCACATTCAGGTTCACATAATTCTTACTTCTCAGGTATATTACCCTCAACTTGGATCTTCGACTCTGGTTTTTCTCATCACATAACATCTGATTTATCATGTTTTAGTAATTGTGTTTCTCCTTCTTCTCCTATTACTATTCACATTGCAAGCGGCACACCTATGCAAGTTGTCTCTATCAGTTCCGTTGTTCCATCTTCCTCGTCCTCTTTGTCTAATCCTAATGTGTTTTATATTCCACAATTGTCTGTTAGTCTACTGTCTATTAGTCAGCTTTCTGATTTTGATTTTGATGTTCTTTTTTTTTTACTGGTTGTGTTGTTCAGGAACAAACGTCTAAGAAACAAATTGGGATTGGACGTAGAGCTGGTGACCTGTATCTTCTTGAGAGTCTACACATTCCGGTGGCTTCCTCTGTTGCTATGTCGTCTTTTTCTTCATACCTGCATTCTTCCCCTTTTTACATTTTGCATTCTCGTTTGGGACATTTATCTAGTGAGCGTTTAAAACCAGTAGTTTAGTTTCATAGATTAGGCAAAGTGTCGGTTAATGATATTTCTAGGTGCAGTGAATATAAACTTGCAAAAATGTCAGCTGTAGCTTTTAATAAAAGCACGCCTATTTCTACTTCTCCTTTTTCTATTGTTCATACTGATGTTTGGGTATTTCCCCCATTGCCACCAAGGGTGGTCTTATCTGCCATGTGTCCTTCATCGATGATTATAGTAGGTTCTGCTGGGTCTATCTTATGTCTCACAAATCTGATTTGTTTCGTATTAACCGCATTTTTCACTCTATGGTTCAAATCCAATTTTCTACCATTATAAAAATTCTTCATTCGGATTTGGATGGGGAGTATTTTTTGACTGAATTTACCGACTTCCTTGCTTCTTCTAGTACCATTCATCAGTCCTCATGTTCGAACACCTCGGCCCAGAATGGTAGGGCTAAAAAAAAACATCGGCATATCCTTGACACATCTCGATCTCTCCTCTTATCCTCCTGTGTTCCTGTTATATTCTGAGGTGAAGTCGTTCTTACTGCCGTGTATCTTCTCAAACGTATGCTCTCTCCTCCTCTCTGGTATCTCTTCTCATGAAAAGCTTTTTGATCAGGCTTCTAATTATTTCTTGTTGCGCGTTTTTGGCTCTGTAAGCTTTGTCCTTCTTTCCAAACGCGAGCGGAGCAAACTCAATGCTTGTTCTGCTCTACGTGTGTTCTTAGGGTCTGGCCTTCAACGAAAAGGGTATCGTTGTTATGATCATGTTTCAAAACGCCTGTATGAACCGCGTCATGTTGTGTTTTTCAAGAGTCTCCTATTTTAATCTTCCTCCCAAGTATGCCCTTGTCTCTAAAGACGAATTGATTTTCTGGATCTTTTTCCTATCCATGTGCCTTCTGAGGAGTTTATCTCTAATCTTGATGTTCATCAACTCTCCCCCACATCCCGTCCTTCGCTACCTTCGTACTTCCCATTAGTTTACTCTCGCCAAGCAGTTGCTTCTTCTCCCCCGTTGCCCACTAGCTTTGATCTTGCCCCTACTACCCCTCCGGCATCCGATCCTCCTGAACGCCACTATCCTTTGCGCACTCGTACACCACCGGTAAGAGTTGGTTTCCCGCATACGTGTTTCTCTCCTTCCCATTGTGCTTTTTTTACTTCTATTCATACTTATTTTAGGCCTCAATCTTATAAGGGAGCATGTATTAATCCTAATTGGGTTAATGCAAAGTTAGAAGAATTAACTGCTCTTCAAAAAACTGGTACTTGGGAGCTTGTTCAATGGCCTGCCAGTAAAAATCTCACTGGGTGTAAGTGGGTGCACAAAGTTTAAACTTACTCAGATGGTTCTTTGGAGCGTTACAAAGCTCGTTTGGTTGCTAAGAGCTTCTCTCAGGAATATGGTCTAGATTATGAGGAAACCTTTGCTTCTGTGGTAAAATGACTACCGTTCATACCCTTATACCCATCGCTGCAGTTCGTCACTGGCCTTTAATTCAGCTGGATGTATAGAATGCTTTTCTCAATGGCCATTTTAATGAGGAAGTTTATATGCGTCCCCTTTAGGTCTGTCTCATTCCCCGGGCTTGGTTTGTCATCTTCATCGTCCTCTTTATGGTCTCAAGCAATCTCCTCGTGTTTGGTATAACCGGTTTTAGTCTATTGTTACCCATATTGGCTTTCATCCTGGCGCCCATGATTTGACCCTCTTTCTCCGTCATACCTCTACTGGTATTTTTGTATTACTCTAATATGTGGATGACATGATCATTATTGGTTCTGACTCTGCCACTATCTCCAACGTCAAGCAACATCTCTTTTGGGAGTTTGAGATGAAAGACTTGAGCCCTCTTCAGTATTTTCTTGGTATTTGGGTGACTTCTTCTAAGGGTTATTTTTTCTCTTAAACTAAGTATGCTCTCATGAGGTGATTCATCGTGCGCAACTCACATGATAAAATTGTAGACACTCCCATTGAATTGCATGCTAAGTTCTCTTCCACTGATGGTGTATCACTTGAGAATCCTTCTCTTTATCAGAAGTTAGTTGGGTGTTTGGTCTATCTCATTGTGATCCGGCCTAATATAGCTTATGCCGTTCATGCTGTTAGTCCGTTTGTCGCGGCTCCTCGCTCTATCCACTAAGCAGCGTTATTCCGTATCATTCGTTATATTCGGCACACTATCTTTCAGAGCATGTTATGATCCTATACGTCCTTGTTGACTCTTCATGTTTATGCAGATGTTGACGGGGCTAATGATGTCTGTGATCAGAAGTTAACCATTGGTTTTTGTATATTTTCTCGGTGACTTTCTTATTTCTTGGAAGAATAAGAAACAGTTTGTCATAGCTCGTTCTACTGTTGAGGCTAAATATCGGGTTATAACCCATGTTACTGCTAAAATTGTTTGGCTTTGGTGGCTTCTCTCTGATTTAGGTGCCCCCTCTACTTCTCCTAGTTCTCTCTATACAATGACAATAAGAGTGCAATCTAGATTGCTCATAATTTTTTATTTTATGAGCGTACCAAATATATTGAGATTGATTGCCACTTTGTTCATTACTATTTTCAGTTGGGTACTATTTCTTTACTGTTTGTTCAGTCCACCTTGCAGCTTGCTGATTAATTCACAAAGACTCACAATGCGACTCGTTTTCGATTTTTGCTAAACAAACTCTCACTGTTCTCTGGACTCGTATTAAGAGTTTGAGGGGGTGTGAGAGTGTCTATCATTATTATTTTTGTCATACCTAAGGCGAGTATTTCTTACATTATTAGGGTTTTTGATTTTCTTTATATATACTATGTAATTTATAAAGGGGAGTCTTGGCGCAATGGTAAAGTTGTTACCGTGTGACCTGAAGGTCACGGGTTCAAGGCGTGAAAACAGTTTCTTGCGAATGAAAGGTAAGATTGCGTACTATAAATCCATTGTGGTCTGCCTTCTCCCCAATCCCCGCATATGCAGGAGCTTCATACACCGGGCTGTCTTTTTTTATACTATGTAATTCATCGTTAGCGGTAAGCCTTTTGGTTAATATGCAATAATAATACTTTTTCGTCTGTTTGCTAACAAAGGACACATAAGAGTAAAGCATTCGAAGTGTCTATTTAAAATAAAAACAACTTAGAAATATACTATAAGACAGAGATTGATATATATATATATATAAGAAGATTATATAAATATGAATTACTATAATAAATTTAAGTTAATTTTTTCTATAATGTTATAGCTACAAGATCTTTTCCCTTGCTTTGGAAGTTTTCTTTTATTGCTTTAGGATTCACATGTTTAAGAGATTCCATCCCGGTTGAGAACACAGTTCTTTATCGTGAGAGGTTCCAACTAGATTCTTGCTCTAAATTGCAAAATCGAGATTTGTTAGAATATGAGACAGAATAATGGAAGTGTGTAATCCCATGTGAGGCACACATGTTATTTTATATTAAAACTTGAGGGATTATAATAAATACTGTGGGCATACCCACAGGATAACATAGTTAATACATAATATGTTAACACCTCCCTCAAGTTGGAGCATAGATATCAATTATGCCCAACTTATTACAGATGTATTGAACGCGGGACCCAGGTAAAGCTTTAGTGAACAAATCAGCAAGTTGTTCACCAGATCAAACAAAACCAAAGTCGATAGTACCTTTCTTGTACTCGTGCCTGATAAAATGGTAGTCAATCTCAATATGTTTTGTTCACTCATAAAACACTAGATTGGTAGCAATATAGACAGTAGACTTATTATCACATCACAACTTGGTAGGGCCCTTAGGTGATTCTTCTAACTTAGTGAGAATTTGTCGAACCCACATGATTTCTGACGTTGCCGTTGCCGTTGCCATTGCCATGGATCTATACTGTGCCTCAGCACTTGACCTTGACACCACATCTTGGTTCTTGCTTTTCCATGATACCAGGTTCCCACCAACAAAAACTGAGAATCCTGATATGGGCCTCCTATCAATTGGACATCCTGCCCAGTTCTGCATCCAAATAGCCTTCGATTCGGAAGTGACCCTGATCACAGAACTGTAAACCCTTCCCAGGATTATAATGGAGGTACCGTAGGATACGGATCACTGCATTCCAATGTGGGACTCAAGGATCTATCATGAACTGACTCAATACACTTACTGGATACGCAATATCTGGTCTGGTCATCGTGGTCAGATAATTAAGTTTACCTACCATCCGACGATATCTCTCGGGGTGAGAAAACACATCACCGTCCCCTGGAAGAAGCTTTACGCTCGAATCCCTTGGGAAATCCACACTCTTTGCATTCAGAAGACTCGCGTCTAGTAAAATGTCCACCACATATTTTCTTTGGGAAATAAATATCCCACGCTTTCCTTTAGTCGCCTTGATCCCCAGAAAGTACCGCAAGCGCCCAATATCTTTAGTTTGGAACTTCGTCTATAAAAAGGCCTTCAAATCACTAATACCAGTTCTATCATCGCTAGTGATAGCAATATCGTCAACATAGACAACCAGAAGAATACACCCTAAAGAGGCATAACAAAAGAACACTGTGTGATCTTTTCCTGATTGCCGCAGTCTAAACTGTTCCACCACCAGGCTAAACCGGCCAAACCAGGCCCGGGGAGATTATCTCAAGCCATATAGAGAACGGCATAGGCGACAGACCATATCAAACCTCCCTAAGCAACGAAACTGATAGGTTGTTTCATACAAACTTCCTCCTGAAGATCGCTATGGAGAAAAGCATTATTGACATCCAACTGATGAAGCGGCCAGTCCCGGGCCGCGGCGAAAGAAAGGAAAAGACGAATAGAAGTCATCTTGGAGACCGGAGAGAAGGTTTCAAAATAGTCAACTCCATAGGTTTGGGCATGCCTTTTTGCAACAAGCTGAGCCTTTAGGCGAGCCAAAGAACCATCAGGATTAACCTTAACTGTGTAGACCCCCTTGCAACCAACTGCTTTCTTCCCTGATGGAAGAGGAACAAGTTCCCAAGTGGCATTATTATCAAGAGTAGCCATTTCTTCCAACATAGCTCCGTGCCAACCTGGATGGGTAAGAGCCTCTGAAACACTATGAGGCACATCAATATTATCAACAGTGGAAATAACAGCACGTAACGACCCAGACAAGCCCTTATAGGAGTCAACATAAAGCGGGTGATCCCGACAACTATGATGGGGTTGACGAACAGCGATAGGAGGCTCACTTACTGGTGCGGCAGAAGGATCAACCAATGGGAGAATTGACCCAATAGGAGTCGAATCAGGCGGGTGGTGCTGCAAGATGTGGCATTAGGAGCGGCAAAGGAGTGACAGCAGGAGCTTCAGTAGAGACACGATAGACAAGAAGGTCATCAGACTGTGGAGAGCGAGGGGACTCACGACCTGGAGAAGAAACATAAGGGGACGCAGAGTAGAAGGGAGTGGATTCAAGGAAAATGACGTCCCGAGACACAACAAATCGACGTAACTCTGGACAGTAGCACCGATACCCCTTCTGCGAGTGGGGATAACCAAGAAAGATACATTTCAAGGCAAGGGTATCGAGCTTGGTCACCTGCGGTCGGATGTCACGGACATAGCACACAACCAAAGATTTTAAGAGGTAGGGAGTACGTAGGTGAAGTAGGAACCAAAACCGACATCGGGGAAACACCCCCAACACATTAGAAGGCATGCGGTTAATAAGATAACATGCTGTGAGAACGGCCTCAGTCTAAAAATGATGCGGGACATGCATATGGAATAGAAGAGCGTGGGCAGTCTCTAAAAGATTACTATTCTTGCGTTCTGCCACACCATTCTGTTCGGGGGTATCGGGACATGACGTTTGATGGAAAATACCATGACCCACCATAAACTCCCTCATAACAGTAGACATATACTCCCCCCCCCCCCCGGTTGTTACTACACAACACCCGAACACATGTGCCAAATTCATTATTCACTCTCATACAAAAGGAAGTAAACACATAGAACACTTTGGACTTATTCTTTATTAAATAATGGAAAATTGTACGGGCGTAATCATCAACGAAACTCACATAATAACAAAATCCAAACATAGAGGTGACCGGACTAGGCCCCCATACATTAGAATGAACCAAATGAAACGGAGCAGAAGCTCTTGTAGTTACTTGAGGTGGAAAAGGCATGCGCAAGTGCTTGGCAAAGCGACACAACTCACACTCAACAGAAGACACAGAACTTAAACTAGGACAAAAAATTTTAAGACTCAACAAACCAGGATGCCTAAGACTACAATGAACATCAAGAGCTGAAGAAGACAAAGCAGAATACGCATGAGCAGGAACAGTATGCAGCAGGTACAACCCTCTCGAGACCTGTCCTTAACTGATAGTCTTCCTCGTCGTAAGATTCTGAAAAACACAATGATCAGGGAAGAATGTCATTGATCAGCCCAAAGTAGTAGTAATCTGACTAATAAATAATAGATTAAATGGGTTATTAGTAGTATGCATGACATTATGTAAAGGAAGATCAGGAGTAGGCGTTGCGACACCACAACCCTTAACTGCCAAAGATGATCCATTGGCACCCCAGCGTGGCTAGGAGTCAACTAATAATCTGAGAGAGTACCTGAGGATCTAGCCATATGAGCGGAGACTCCAAAATCAATGACCCAAGTGTGTGGAGTGGCCACACATGCAGTAGGATTATTTGCGAAAGTCGCCGCTGGTAACTCAGAAGCACCCATACTCTGCCCAATCTGACTTTGCAGATAGAGGTCATACTCAGCTACAGTCATCTTAACAACCCGTCTGGAAGAGGTAGATGCCCCATGAGGACTCATCTGGCTATAATCCTGCTGACTGTGATCAGCTGTGGCATTCGCCACCAGTGGGGGCTTCCCATGAAGCTTGTAACACTCACTCTGAATATGCCCCCGAATCCCACAATAATGGCATGTATGGGTTTCACAACCGCCATCACAGCCTCCTCCACGACTAGACCGACCTACACCATGACCACAGCCTCCACCATCGCGACCACCATGAAATCCCACCATAACAGTCTGATCAGTACTTTCTATAGCAGATATACCACGAGACGCATCCCGACGGGTCGTTCGACTCACACGACAGAACGTCTCAAAAAGAGTGAGAATCTCCCCCCCAGCAAGAATCTGAGAGCGGACGGAATCAAATTCGGAGTCCAAACTAGCTAAGAAACACACCACCAAGAGCTGCTGCATTTGCTCCTAAAACTGTGACAACTAATTCGTGAACGGTAAGAGGCTATCAAACTCGTCATCTAAAATCTTGAACTGCATAAAGTGATCCTGAAGAGGCTTCCCGGACTGTTGAGACTTAAAGAAGCCTTTCATAACATCATAGAGGCGGGAAAGATCATGCGTGGATGAATATATAGATTCTAACGAGGACCAGATCTCCGTCATAGTATCAGTATTCGCTACCAAAGCCTAAAAAGATGGATCCATCGAATTCAACAACTGACTAAATATCCGGGCATCATCCCAGGTCCAGGTCCGAAAGGTCTCCATTGTTCATGGTGGGAGATCATCAAACAAATGTGAATCGAGTTCCATTCCTTGAAGAGATTTAAGAATGTTCTTCCTCCATAGGGCATAGCCATTGGCACCATCAAGGCGTCGATCAACCAACCGTGTCGATGATGAGAAAACTTCCGTGGTACGCTGCTATCCAGCATCAACTTGGGATTCGCGAGTCACCGAATTCTCTGACATCCCTGTTCGCAAACAAGAGCCCAAAATATCACGGATCACAAATCACCACCCCACAGAGGAACTTCTGAGAATCAGCAACAGACCCTCACTGCATCAGCAAGAAGCGAACATCACAGAGCATTTTTTGGGATTGATCAGACCCCATTTCACAGATTGGCGCAGTGAGGGAGAGAGAGAAAAAGGGTCGGCGAGAGACTGTAGGTGGTATGCGAGGGTCGGCGAGGGTCAGAGAGGGACTGTCGGTGGTTGGCGAGTGGTCGGCGAGGGTCGACGAGTGGTATGCGAGTGGTTTCGGTGGCTGTCGGTGGTCGGTGAGTGGTTTTGGAGGGCTGTCGGTGGTCGGCGAGAGGTTTTGGAGGGTCGGCGGTGGTTGGAGGAGGGTCGGCGTGTGGTTGGCGAGTGGTTTTGGGCGGCGGTGGTTTTAGAGAACTATCGGTGGTTGGCGAGGGGCTGGAGAAGGGTTGTGGTGGCTGATGGTGGAGTTAGGGCTAGGGTTTGTGGAGAAGACCGGTGGCTAAGATTATATGGTGACTCTGATACCATGTTAGAATATGAGACAGAATAATAGAAGTGCGTAATCCCTTGTGAGGCACACACGTATTAAAACTTGAGGGACTACAATAGATACTGTGAGCATACCGACAGGATAACATAGGTAATACATAATATGTTAACAAGATTCTTGAGTATATTTGTCAACTCCACTAGATGGTTCCAACAACTAAGAGTCATACTGTTCGCAGGTGTTGTTCACACATAGTCCTAGGAACAACTCAACATAGCCACTAAATCCTTGGGTTTTCATTCTTACCGTGTAAACCGCAGGTTTTATCCATTATTTAGTCCTAAAACTAATAAAAAAACCTAGCCCTTAAGAAACCCTCCTGCCTTGCTGCAATATGGTCATTTGGGCCTCATCGTTCTTAGGAGTGTTTCCCGTACTCATGCTAAATTACTATCCTAATAGATGAAGTGGCTAAATAAATTTTCTATCCATTATGATTTAATTTGATTATTTCATTTCTCTGTACAAATTACTAGCGAAACTGGAAAATTTTGATACGTCAACACCTAGTTTATTGCTTGCATTAGAAAAGTTGCTTTCTTCAAAGTCTATGAAATTTAGCATTTGTACTTATTCAGGTTAATTGTCGGGCTTGACCTTGGGGTGTGTGCACATGATTGAGTGAGAATGATTGTGAACTAAATACATCACAAAATAGGGATCATGCTTTTTTGGGCTTATTCAACAGTATTGAAGTATTGCCTTTAAATTGATTACTTCCTGTGCAACTGGTATTTGATTACTTAACCCGCTACCAAATTGCTAAACAAAGTTGACACTGGCTTGTGTGCATTTATCGTTTTATATTGTGGTATCAACTCAATCTCATATGTGTTTGCTAGAAGGACAGGTTCTGAAATGTAAAAGTTTTTTATTTTTATGCTTTATGTTTTTTTTCTTTTGGGAATAGGTGAAGGTGCTTACGCTATGCCAATCAAGAAACAAGGATAGCCTTGATGGTAATATAAGCATATATCTTCTCTTTGTTGTCTGCATGCCTTTCCATTTGGTTTCCTAGTTATTTCCCTTCCCATTCTAATTGGATAAATATAAATAAACATTTACCTAAATGGCCCTTTCTTCCTTCATCTCCACTTTTCCAAAGATCAAATAATATTACAATCTACTTTTTAACTGCTAAATCTTCTAAAAACCCGTGTTTTATTGTTGTCTTATTATTTGAATATACTGCAGAAGCATCAGATGATAACCAGGAAAAAGAAGAGAGATCATACGGTTCATTTATGATGGAAAGATTGACTGGAAGTGAGGATGGACGAATAGATCATATGCTTCAAGTATGAACGTGCAACACTTGGTGCAAACTTTTGAGATTTTCTTGTTTACAATTTTGAAGCTGATATTTTTTCTTTGAAGTTTTTAAAATTTCACTATCAGAGCATGATCTTTTTGGAAGTAACAAACATTGGCTATTCTTTTACTTCCATTATTAAATGTGTACTCTAAATCTTTTTTATATATTCCTTATTAGAACCTTAAATATGTACTTTCTTTTCAGTTTAAACAAGTATTGGAATGCAACTTGCACTTGTTATTAGTAAAGCCGTTGATCTCATTTATCCAGCATTGTTCTTCATTTAATTAGTTTGTGGTCATCTTATGAACCTTGGATTTTACATGCAGTACTATCTGAAACTTGATTTTACATGTGATTTTTTCAAGTTGTGATTCTAGCCTATCACAAAAAGGGATTGCTTAAATCGGAAGAAATCGATAATCATGCATGCATTCATTAATAATTTTTTGGCATGTTTTCTTTCAATGGCATTGCTTCATTAGCCAATGGTTATACTGCAACCCCACGGTTTTAAGCCCAAGCAATGAGCGAACAATGATGAATGTCTGGGTTGTGTAAAATTGGTCTTTGTGACAATGTAACATCTGGTCCTTCCCAAGGGCCAAAAAACTTATGCACAAACTATCTCCCAATTGATTAATAATCAGCGGAGTTTATCAAATCATGTTTTATTGAGGAAAACAAGGCTTCTGTTGATGATGATCAGCTTTTCGTCCCATTGAAGGTGCATATTTAGGCATTGGTTACTAAGAGGGAGAATTGTCTGAAATCGGAAACGAATGAACCAAGGCTTTGGCATCAAATGATGCCTTGGACAAACATTGACAAAACAACAGATTTTGTTGTGCTCAGATGACATTTGGATTGTAGCATTCAATCATTTAACAATTTTTTTTTTCTGTTTCTGCTGGCTTTAAAAACAAATTGTGTTCTGTTTGTCTTGGATTCCTTGCTGCAGATAACTGAAATTTATTTCTTAACTATTTTCCCTGCTGGTAATGTAGGATAAAACCTTTCAGCATCCTTACATCTCAGCAATTGGATCACATACGTAAGTTACCTATATTTTACTTTGACCCTTAAATATGTATTTCACGTGCTTCTCAGTGCTTTTCATATTTTGTTGGTTTCCTATTTGGTACTTCGAACATCAAATATGTATTTCTTATTACATTTTTTCAGGTTCGATTTTTATGAAATGTTCATCTTTCGAGTTTCGCTGGTATTTGCATGCTTCACTGTAGATAATTATGTGATATTCTGCAATGCTGATTGGGGCAAAATCTTTGAATCGTTAGGAGAGAATTAAAATTCATGTGCATAACCAGTCTTGGATAGATGCTAACAAAAGTGTACGAAGTTGTGGGATTGTAACATCTGTAAAATGCAATGAAATACTCCCTTAGGTTGCTGCAGAGTCAAAGAGCACATCCCTATAAACAAAGGAGCTACTTTGCTCCACTGGGTTTAGAGCGAATGTATGCTTTGTGTGGCAACATATTGAAAAAGTGTATCCCACTTTAAAAGCAGTAGTTGTTCCCTCAAAAATTGAGAAAGACAGTTTACCAAAGATGGGTCTCTGGATGTGGGAGACCAGGTGCGTCCATATTACCTTTTGTTAAAATAATTGTAGAGAAAAGAATAAACATAGAAGAAAATTAGAGAGAGAATTATCGTGGTAGAGAATGAGAGAGCGACATAGTTCTCTCCCTCACCACTGTAATTTATGTATAATGAGATCAAAATACAATAATGAAACCCAAGAACACTGTTAAACAAACCAAACCAAACTAAGCATTCTTCCCAATTAATTAGAGTTGGCTATATGAATCTTTTTATGCCATTATCTTCTGTTAAGGAACATATCTTTAGTTAGTTTCAATAAGTTCATATCTTTTCTTAATGCAGCTTCTTATGTCAATTTAGGTTTACCCAAAAGAATAAAAGAATTACAAAAGGAATGAAGAATTTATTTACAATATAGGAAAGAAATAAAATAAAAAATAACACCATAAATTAATAAATCCTAATTTCCTAATATATATTATTTCTAATACTCCCTTTCAAGTTGGAACAAATATATTAATCAAATTCAACTTGGCAATTGAAGACTTGAGCAAAGATGGTCCCACTGGCTTAGTGAATATGTCTGCAGTCTGATTAGATGAAGAGACAAAAGTGAGGGTCAAAGTGCATGCTCGAACTTTTTCTCGAATAAAATAAATATTTACTTCTATATGTTTAGTCTGTTCATGAAGGACTGAATGTGAAGCAAGCATAATAGAAGACTTGTTCACGAAAAAATAGAGATGATAATTTTTTCTCAAAACTCAACTCAGTAAGAATAGATCGAAGCCAAAGTATTTCACAAGTGCCCTCTGCCATAACATGATTGATGGGGTAGCCATTGATTGGCTTAAGAGCCGTTATCCTATTTGGAAACCTCGAGCTAAGCCCAATGGCCCAACGCGAGCCAATAAGCCCTTTTGGTCTAATAATAGTCATTGGTAGTTATTTAATTTGTTTAAGTTATTTTCTGTCATTAGGATTTTATTTAGTTTAAGATTTTAGGTATCTTTTAAAATAAGGTTTTAGTTCATTTCCTTTTCATTAGAATTCTAGATTATATTATTGGAGATTTTTATTTTAATACCTTAGGATCTTAATTTCCTTTTTAGATTTAGGTTTTAAACCTATAAATAAGATGCCCCTTTTATGTATTGGCATAGTTGAATTAATAAAAGAGTTGAGTTTTAAGGCGAAAGCCTTGAGTTAGGATTTTGACTCTTGTGCGCTACTTATTCACTATCCTCATCCCCACCACCTGCTGCGTCATTTCGTATCAGAGCTTAAGCTCGGATTCCACGTCCCCTTCTCCTTCTTTGACTTCTTTCTGTAGCCAAAGGAGCTCCTATCGCGATTCTTCCTACATTGGCGCCGTTTGTCAACCATCGATGCCTTGCACCGCCACCAATCGCCATCTCCAGCTCTATCACCACCATTTTCTGCTCCGACCACCTCCACGATCGACATCACCACCATGGTCGCTGACAATCTCCAACGTCGCAACCAACACGACAGCCATCATCGTCTCTGTCTAAAGCCCTAACACAGAAACCCTAGCACCGACACCCCTTGCGCCACGAACCCTCACCTGTGGAGCCACCAGTCGCGACCATCTTCCCCACCCTTCGATCTGCGTCCCCAGTCGCCCCCGCCTCTACATCGCCAACAGCGGCCATCGACGACGGTTCCCCCTCTATCGTCGACGCCATAGCTGACGCCGCCTTTCCCTGGCACCATCGACGATCTGCCTTCGCATCGTCGACGCCACAATCGGCGTCTCCTAGTCCCGCCCTTGTGCCGTCGACGACATAGCTAGCGCCACCCTTCTCTCGCGCCGTCGACACCTTTCCTTCGAGCCGTTGACGCTGCAGTCGGCGTCTCATATCGGGTCTCACCAAAACCCCGTCGTGCAAAAACCCTAGGGCTCATCTCTCTCTCGCGCGCAGAGCGTGAGGAGAAAAAAGCCCAAGACCCAACCCATCCCGAACCGATTATCTCCCATTCTCGACCCACC